>JABUQX010083454.1:0-7500 GCA_015478945.1 Trachelipus rathkii | reverse complement strand
AATATTTGAATCAATAGATCGATAGATCATGGATGGGCAGGAGGGTACAGGGGAGGGTGGTTTGATTTACTGATTTACTGCTTTAGGGTATGTAAAACATAACAATTTTAGTAAAAAATATGACTTGAATCAATAGATCAATAGATCAATAGATCAATAGATCATGGATGGGCAGTAGAGTACAGGGAAGGGTGGTTTATTGATTTACTGATTTACTGCTTTCCTGGTAATGTAAAAACATTAACATTTTTCCCATTTCACTTGAATTGCCAATAGATCAATTAGATCAATAGATCCATGGGTAGGGTGGGGAGGGTAAGATGGGTGGTTTGATTTACTGATTTACTGATTTACTGCTTGAGAGCGTGTAAACGTAATTTTTTTTACGTATATTAACTGAAAAGAATAGAAAATTATTAGTAAAAACAAAATGTTTAAGCAAATAAAAATTAAAACGAGAATAAAAAATAATAACAATTTGAAAATAAATTAAAAAATTTAAATTGAAAACAAAAATTAAATGTAAATTGAAACTTATAAAATAAAATAGCAAACGAATGTTTACAAACTCAGCACCACAAAGGAGCCAACACTTGGTGGCGTTTGCCAACTTATAACTCTTCAGTTCAGGGCTCCTTGTCATTTTTTCTATGCACTATCCAAATAATCAACCACCCTCGATTATCCACATACATATACGACCATCTTATATCGCACAGGACCCTCCCTCCGAGGCGGGCTCCGCCACCCTTAACGAACTTATAACCCTTATATTTCGAGGTCTTACAGACTACAGATCCAATAACATATATAAAGACACCACATATTGTATTATTATACAATATTTTACTAACCGCACCGCACCGGAGGCGCACCGATGCCGGATCAGTATCCTACTTTCACTCGATACTCCTCGCTATACCATTTCCAAATTTCAGCTTCTACCGAGATTACGTCACCATATAAGCTCACTTCCAAATTTAGCCCGTACGACTAAGCCTTAACCTGTTTAGGCCGAATTTGAACCTTGGCGCTTAAAGATGGCGACACCCACTAGGGGTGTCCCGTAGGAACACCAAAACTCGCCTGGAAATTTCAGTTTAACTCACTCAAAAAACATTATACCAGTCTCAAAAGCAAATACAATAACTCTAAAGCCAGTAAAAACGGACTACTAACAAAATGCTCCCCATTACTTACTTATATATTACATATATATATATATATTTTCATACATACGAAAACTAAATGGAAAATTATATATTAATATATATTTATATAATAGTTATATATATATATATATATATAGTATATATATATTATATATATATATATTATATAATATAAGCCGAGATACTCGAGGCTGATTAATTAATAAAATATAAATCAATATTGGGGTGTGTAAAAAAACATAAGAGATGAGTAGTTAATTCCGTTTATTAAACTCATTGCAAGGGAATGATAAAATTGAATTAAGTTAGGGACAATCATATAAACTTTAATCGTTATTATTCCTATGCCAAATCATCGGCATTAGAACTATAACTGTAAAGGGAGACTTTCATAGCCAATCTCGAACTATTCCAAACCGTAGAAGTAAAATGTTTTTTGATGAACAACTAATGATATCTTTAATTTTATGGAAAGAAAACAAACAAAAAAAAATGTTCGTTTTTGAACAGTTTTTAGGGTGAAGAGAGGAATTTATTTTTTTTGAATTTCCACAAAAACTGCCATAAATTTTTTATATTTTTCAAATATTTCATTTTGTCATTTCACCATAAGACTCTCACTTACCATGCAACTAAAATTCAACACACAGTTATTTGAAATCTTGTTTTTTAACAAAAAAAATTTTTACAATCTCGTTGAAAGTACTTTTTAAAAAAATTGTTCTGAATAGAGAAATAGTCAACCATGGCTGACACCACCTTACGATCTACCAAAACATTTAATATAACCGTCAGTTTGTTTACATTATATGTGAGCTTTGTACCAAATTTGAAGAAAATAAATCTGTTGTATTGATTTTTTTTTTAATGAATTTCTTTTTTCTATATCTCATGTAAGGAAAAAAATGAAATGCTAGAAAAAACAAATAAACATTTTGGAAAATTTTTTTCCATTTTTATTAGACGGGCAAAAAAAAAAAATCTTTATTCTCATATTATTTATATATTATTAATATATATATATTATATATAATATATATATAAACTCTATATTATTATAATAATATATATTATTTATATATATATATATATATATATTTTATATATATACTATATATAATATATATATTATATAGTATATATTATTATATATATTATATAATATAATATACTATATTATAGGTTCCAATCAACCTTCTGATTAATTTAAATAAAGTACAGTTTCCAAAGCAGTGATGTCGAAGCAGGTGATTTGAAAAGTTCCAAGATGTCTTCTTTTTTGGAGAGGGATCGCGACTAGTAGTAAATGAAATTTGTCTAACGGCGACGCTCTTGCCGATGGTTCGTGTCCTGGCGCGATGTGAAATTTTTTTTGTCTTATTATTGCAAAATTTTTTTTCCTTGAGCTTGTCGGCTGCTCCTGTAACCAATGAGCACCCCTGAAAAATGCGTGTAGAGCCCCAAAGGGAGGTTTCCAACCCCTTTTCTGTGATTTAATAATTAGCGATTTTCAAAGCAGTAATATCGAAGCAGGAGGTTTGAAATCTTCCGAGATGCTTCTTTTCTGGGGAGGGCAATCGGACTTTAGTTGGTAAAGGCCTCTGTAACAATTGTCTAACGTCGACGCTGTTTTGTCGATGGTTCGAGTACTGGCGTGCGAGTAAAAAAAAATTCGTCTTGATTATTGCAAATTTTGTCTCAACAAGCATGTATTGTGAGCATGTACGCGTTCCTTGACTTCGGTCGGTTGCTCCTGTAATACATGAACACCCCTGAAGAATGCCTTGTGCCCCGCGGGTTCCACACCATCCTTGCTGTGGATTTAAATAAGTAATGAGTTTCAAAAGCAGTGTTATCGAAGCAGGAGATTTGAAAACTTTCAGAATGCCTTTCTTTTTCCTTGGGAGGTGGAATCGGCACTGTGGTTAGGAGCCACCTCTACACATTGTCTACACGGCGACGCCATGTCGTGGTTCGAGTCCTGTCGCGAATGAAATTTTTTTTCCGTCTTTATCTTATTTGCAAATTTGTCGCAAACAAGCATGTTGTGCCCCATGTCTGCGCTCCTTGATTTTGGTCGGTTGCGCCTGTAACCCAGGAGCACCCAGACAGAATTGCAGATGTTAGCCCCCCAGAGATTCCAATCCACCCTCTTCTGTGAATTTAAGTAGTGTCGAGTTTCAAGCAAGTGATATTGAAGAGGCAATTGAAAATTTCCGAAGAATGCGTGTTTTTTGGGAGGCGGATCGGACTCAAGTGGTAGAGCCTCCTGTACATTGTCTTACGGCGATGCTGTTGTCGATAGTTATCGAGTCCTGGCGCGAGCGAAAATTTTTTTTCGTCTTATTGCAAATTTGGTACGTAAGAGCATGTTGTGCGCGTGTTCTGGCGTTCCTTGACCTTGGCGGTTTGGTCATCTTGATTTACCCATGGCACCCCTGAGAATGCCGTGTGCCCCAGAAGGGTTCCAACCATCCTTCTTGTGGATTTCTAGTAAGATCCCGAGTATATCCAAAGCAGGTGAAATCGAGCAGGAACTTAAAAAGCGTGTAAAGAATACCTTTTTTTTCTGGAGTGTGTTCGGATCTGATAGTGGTTTAACTCTCTGTACATGTCTAACGCGAACGTGTTGTCGATGGTTCGAGTCCTGGCGCGAGTGAACTTTTTCATCGTTCTGTATTATTTTGCAAATTTATTCGATTTACTAGAATGATGTTGCCATGTCGGCGTGGCTTGAATTTGGTTGGGTTGCTCCTGTAACGCAGGAGCAACCCATCAAAATGCCGCGTAGCCCCAGCAGAAGTTCTATATCGATAATACTTCTAATAATCTTGTACCTCTTATTCCAGACATAGTCTCACTACTATACTATACATTAGCACAGGTAATAGCATACCGTCGATGTAAGACCCCAAGACACTCAAGACTTATTTTCCCTTTGCATCCACTAAGAATTTAATTGCACCAGCCATCTTCCTATACCATTATAACAAAAAACTTTTTTTTTTTATTTTCTCTTTATTTACCCCCTTTCTGTATATCCGTTCCCTTTTCACTCCACCATATTATCCTAAATATTTGAACTCAGATGTTGTTCCAGCTGCTCACCATCTACACATAAATTATTTAACAAGATAACTATCCTACTCAAAACCATAACTTACTCTAATTCTACGTTTCCTTTCAAACACCTCCTTTTACACACCTGCCAAATCTCTCCTCTACTAATCCCCTCAAAGCTATTTCAGATTTCGCCAACTAACTTAAATCATTCCGATATAATAAGGCTAGGCACTGCTCATTCATTCTACCTACTCTAACACCATCCTTCGCATACCTCACCCACTCTGTTCTTTCACTAAACCCAATCCATATATAATATTATTATATATATATATATATATATATATATATATAATTATATATATATATATATATATATATATATATATATAATATTATACATATATATATATAATATAATAATATATATATATTATATTAATACTATTACTATAATATATATTATATATATATATATTATATATATATATATAATATATATATATTATATTTAATATAATATATCATTATATTTATATATATAGTTATATATATATATATAGTATATATATATATATTATATATATATATATATATATTTATTATATATATATATATATATAATTTAGTATAATATAATTATATATAATATATATCATTATTTCTTATATATATATATATATATATTATATATATTATATATATAATTATATATATATATATATAATATATATTATATATATTATATAATATATAGGTATATTAATATACAGATATATATATATATATATATAATATTTATATCTATATAGTATATTATATATATTAATATATATATATATATAAATAGTAATTATATATATATATATATTATATATTATATAATTATTATATATATATATATATATATATTTATGGCAGTTTGGTTCGTATACCAGATTGATTCTTTAACCACTTAAAATCCTCAAATGTAAATTCATATACGAAGGATTTCGTGAGCGGAAAAAGATATTTATTCTTGGATGGTTTTGTGAGCAACGAATCTTTAAAAGTTCAAGTGGTTCGTGAATTGGATTTTGTTATTAAAAGTTTTCAGCATCAAAGCAATTGTTAACAAAAGGTTTATCAGAAGTGTTATTGTTGCTGTGAAGAGGTTTGAGTAATAACCATCTTAGAAGTTTCGTGTCCCGTGAAAATCGGGTAAGTTAAGTTAAATTTGTATACATTTAAAATTATAACGTGTGTAGTGAATTTCGATAATAGTAAAAAGTTGATACTTAAAAAAGTTTAAAGAATTGAAATATCAGTGAAATTCAATTGTATTTTTCATCCTAATTTGCTCAAAGTTAGCATCGAAAATATGGAGTTGGGTTTGAATATTAAAGTGTGTCAATTTGGATTAAGGAAATAATGTAGGTTTCGATAACGCATTGAGAGCAATAAAAGAGGTTTAGAGTTGAAATTTATTATGGAGAATTTTTATAGGAAATGTAAGTTAGGTTGCGTTCAGTTCGGAAAGTGAAATGTTTAGGTGTGAGGAAAGTTAATTTGAGTAGGTGCGGTATTTGTATTATGGATATAGGTTGGGTTGTGTTAACGCAATGTGGTAGTAAAATATGGTGGTTTAAAGTGATGTGAGTTAAGTTTGGTTAGGTTGTATACGTAAAATGTTTAATAATGTGGTTTGGAAAATAGTATTAAGATAGTGATGTGACACAAATAGTATTAGGAATAGTATTTAAATAAATAAACGTGTAGCGTATCAGTATATGAATCGGTTACGATGGTAAACGTAGGTTGGTACGTAAAGGATAATGAGACAATTCATGGTGATAGGTATAATGTTTATTATTATTATTATTATTATTATTATTATTATTATTATTATTATTATTATTATTATTATTATTATTATTATTATTATTATTATTATTTATTATATATTATTTTATATTATTATTATTATTATTATTATTATTTATCTGATACGATTATACGTATTAAGCTTTATTTTTATTAGTATACTTGTGAGAGCGAATGTGAACGAAAGTGACTAGCGTGTTTGTTGTTGTACAGTATGTGACTGTATTACTAACCTTTATGCTACTTTATTATTATTATTTTATTTTATTATTAATAATTAATTATTATTATTCGTCTTATTATTATTATTCATTCATTATTATTATTATATTATTATTAATTATTAATTTTTATTATTATTATTATTTATTATTATTTTTATTTTTATTACATGTCATAATTAGATATAATATGTTAACTGGTCTATTTTGTTTTAAGAAGCCTATGTGCAGACCTTAGTGGCAACAGACCCTGAGTGCAAGACCTGGTGCAGACCTTTTGGGAACCTGGTGCGCGAGCCTGGTGCGGACCTGTTGTGGATCCTCGGTGCACAAGCTGTGTCGTGAGATGCCAGTCTTATTGTTAAAGACTATGTAGCGGGCTCCAGCCCAGTCAGTGGTGGAAGCCTCCGGCGGTTCGCTGAACAACCACAAGAAGACTTGGAGGGTGCGATATAGCATCCCTACTTAATAAACGAAATGACTTGCGAGGGTGCCGAATAGCTACTCCTCTATGAATAAAGAACAGAAGACCTCGGATGGTGCTGATATAGCCACTTCCCCAATAAGAGATTTGAGCGCCAGTAAGTGCGAACCGTATATGCACTCCCGAGATTATAATCAAATATAAGAATCGGCGAGCTCGGTGCATGGAATATAGCACTTCCCTCATTTATACACCGACAAAATCTGGAGCGGGTGTACGTAATGTGACGCAACTCACTACTATTCCGAGGAACCAGCAGTAAAGGTGGTTGCTCGGAGAACCCCATTATCAGTGGATCTTGCTCATTCGCCAGGTTGCGAGGATTGAGGTCTCTGACACATGAGCTGACTGATCGCTAATAACAGTTGTACGGTCGAGAGGTCTGATGGTAAAGGTTAGCACTGTGCCGCGAAAGTATCATCTATATGAAGTTGAGTGGTATGAGTCATACTAAAATTGGAGTAAACTATTCTCATCTAGTTGTACGCACACTTCGGATTATAACATAAGATTCTTGATAACTATTCTGGGACCTTTGAGCCTGTCAACCTAGTGTAGATAAGAAAATCTATTCATGTGCATATTTATATTTATTGAGCAGTACGTGCTATATATTAATATTTGGGGAATATATATATAGAAGGTGTAGCATCAGATAGTTAGGACGGAGGTGTGCATTTATTATAATCTCTCTCTT
>JABUQX010083453.1:22500-30019 GCA_015478945.1 Trachelipus rathkii | reverse complement strand
TATATATATATATTATATATTATTATAAACATATATTATTATTATTATTATTATATACATATTGATTTAATATTATTAGTTATTATTATTATTATTACATATATACATATATATTATTATATATATATATATTATTATTATTATTATTATTATTATATTATTTCCATATTATTATTATTAATATATATATATATATTATTATATTATTATATTATTATTATTATTATTATTATATCATATATTATATATATTAT
This sequence comes from Trachelipus rathkii, assembly GCA_015478945.1. Classification (NCBI taxonomy): domain Eukaryota; kingdom Metazoa; phylum Arthropoda; class Malacostraca; order Isopoda; family Trachelipodidae; genus Trachelipus; species Trachelipus rathkii. The sequence goes on along the minus strand of JABUQX010083453.1, from coordinate 29,765 downwards.
TATTATTATATTATTATATTATTATTGTTATTATTATATAAAGAAGATATATATATATATATATATATTATATATTATTATTATATATACATATATTATTATTATTATTTATATTATTATATATATATATTAATATATTATTATTATTACATATTATTATTATTATATATTATATTATATTATTATTAGTTATATATATATATTATTATATTATTATTATTACATATTATTATCACAGTTATTAAAATATATATATTTATATATATATATATATATATATATATATATATATATATATATATATATATATATATATATATATATATATATATATATATATATATATATATTATAAGATCTTTTAATTATACAAATAGACAAAGATTTGAAAGAATTCGATACATGAAAATTAAAGTGTTCAGCTACTGCTGAAGTCCTAAATGAATGCGGTACTCGCCGAACATTTCAAGGAACTTTATTTTAAAACGAATAGTCAAACTCCGAATGTGGATGGGCCATTTTTGGTGAATATTCGTTGCCGTACGCAAAATGTTTTTAACATTGCTTGGCGGTAAATTGGAATGTCAAAATAACATTTTTTTTTTTTTTTTTTTTTTTTTTTTTTTTTACAACGACTCATGGCAGGGCCCTTTTCAAGAAGGGGGCAGGAAATAAAATACCGGAAACCCAAGCCTAAGCCTAACGCAAATCTCTCAGGTGTGCAGACGTGGGTTTTAAAGAGAGGAAGATTAAATACAGTAGGAAAACAGAAGATGGCAAGGAGTTCCACAGAACAAAAGTGGCTGGAAAGAAGGAGGCACCACAACGAACGAGTCTGGGATTTTCAATGCTCACGCAAAATGCATGCGAGAGCATGGCACCCCTTTGTATTTCGAGTGCTATTTAATTGTGGTGGAATGCGAGTGGCCAACTCCTCTGAGCATCTACCGTTGTAGTACCTATAGAAAGATATAGGGTGCCAAGGTCACGTTGTATATAGAGGGTCAAGGAAGTTAGAAAGTAGGGATAATTTATTAGTCTCTTAGCTTTAGACTCAACTCTATCCACAGAAGGGTGAGCCGGAGCTCCCCAGATGAGAATGTACTCCAAACAAGGGCGAGAATAGGGCCCTTATATAACTGGAGTAGCTGTGCAGAAGAAAAATTCCCGCAACCTGAACAGAACTCCCAGTTTCTTTGAGGCCACCTTAGCAACCGCTGTGATATGAGGTTTCCAAGACAATTTTTTGTTTATGTTCAGACCAAGAATGTTTATGTTGTCAAACAGGTGAGACGTTAGAACCGTCGAAGGAAACAGGAAAGTTGGGAGATGTTTTTGAGAGGGAGATGTGTAAAGAAGTTGAGTTTTCAAAGAGTTGAATTTCACAAGGCTGCAGTGGCCCCACGGGGAAATCCCATCCAGGTCGGCAAGAATAGAATCAGAAAGCTGAAGACGAGAGGCAACTCTAGATGCAAAAGAGGGAGCAGATTTGAAATGAGTGGAAGAATGGAGAGTTGAGTCATCGGCATAAGAGTGAACAGAGTTAGAAGTACAGCTGAGGAGATCGTTGATGAAAAGTAAGAATAAAGTTGGAGATAAAACAGAACCCTGAGGAACACCACAATTAACAGGAAAGGAGGAAGAAGTCGCTCCATCAACGAGTGCTGATATGGAGCGATCAGAGAAAAAACTTGACAAAAGTAAGCAAAGAGAAGGAGGAAACCCAAAGGAAGGGAGCTTAGAGAGTTGTGACACATGCCATACCCGGTCAAATGCTTTGGATATGTCAAGCGCCACCACACAAGACTCCCATAGTCCCTAAGGGCAGAAGACCATAAATCAGGTAGATAGGAAAGTATGTCACCAATTGACCTCGAGCGTCGAAAGCTATACTAAAAGAAAGGAAAGAATGAGACCCCAGATGATCCAGGAAACGAGAGTTAAGAAGAGTTTCAAAGATTTTAGATAGAATACAAGTGAGAGCTATAGTACGATACTTAGAGGATCAGGAGCGGCTATCCTTTTCGGGATCGGTTGAACATATGCGCGCTTCCAGCACTGAGGAAATGTATTAGTATTAAGGCATAGAGAGTAGAATTGAACGAGGAAGGGCGAACTCAGAAGCACACCCTCAAAACACGGGGAGGAATGCCATCCGGGCCACTAGCCTTCCTGACATTCATAGATCTCAGAATCCCATACACCCGATCATGCGTAATCACGGGAAGAGGCATAGGAAACCTGAGAGGAGAAGAAGCAGGAGGAGGGATGCCGGAATCGTCCAGGGTAGAATTAGATGAAAAAAGGAGGCAGAAGAGATTAGCCTTTTCAGTAGGAGAGTTAGCTACAGAACCGTCAGAGCGAATAAGTGGAGGAAAGGCAGATTTACAAAAGTTATTAGAGATGTTTTTGGCAAGAGGCCAGAAATTTTATCAGTAGGAGAGCCAAGTAGGTTGTCGCACTTTCTTTTAGTGAAAGCGCTTAGCCTGTCGAATAATATCCCTGCAACAAATCCGAGCAGATTGGAAATTAGTAAGAGTGATGGATAACGAGAGTTTTCCATAACTGATACGCAATGTCTCTCTCCTGAATTTGGAGAAAAGGCTCCATCGAACCATGGATTTTGTGGAGAAAAAGATTTAGTTGAAGATGGAATGAACCCGCTCATCCCCTCGATGATTACGGCCCCTACCTTTTCAGCAGTGACCGAAGCGTCCTCCGAGTCAAAGCAAGATTCACTCCAAGCATAGTTTGCAAAGAAACGACGCAACGCCCCCAATTAGCCCGATTAAAGTGCCAGAAAGTACGTTTGGGGCATGGTGGAGCTGCTGGAGAAAAGTTTTAAAATTAAGAGCTACAAGATTGTGGTCAGAGTTACCGATAGGAGGGAAAATAGTGTATTTATATCGAGAAGGAGTAGTGGTGAAACATAAATCAAGCGTGTTCAAGAATTGGTTAGGACGATCTGGTATGTGTGGGTTCTTTAATTAACTGTTCCAGATCGTTGAGAATACTGAATGTTTTGGCCTCCTCCCCTCCTGCATCAGTATGAGAGGAGCCCAACCACTCAGTGTGATGTACGTTGAAATCACCTAAATAGATGATCTCAGCATTTGGATGGGAAGAAGTAACAGTCTCATGAGAAGTAGTAAGATATTCAAAAAGGAGGTGAAAATCTGTTCCGTTAGAGGAGCAGTAGCAGAAACACAAGATAATGGTAGTAGTAGGGAGAAAGATTTTAAGTCATAGAACATCGAAATTAGGAGATTTAAGATTCTCAAGACGTGTTACAGGAGTGTTAATATTTATCTCAGCACACACTCCACATTTAGTCTTGAAATTATAGAAAAGGTTATAGTTAGAAGATATTAAATTCGTCTTAAAGGTTCGTTGAAAAGTTTGCCGAACATGATATGTGTTACCATATTTAATCAGATTCAGTAATTGCTTACAGTACTGCTACTACCACTACTACTACTACCACCACTTCCATCACCACTACAACCACTACCACAATTACCACTACCACTCACTACTACCACTACTACCACTATTTTCTTATCCTACTACTACCTCTAATACTACTACTAACACTTAATGCTATCACTACCTCTACCACTACCACTACCACCACTACCACCACCACCACTACAACAACTATTCACTACTCATTACTACTACTACTACTTACTACCACTACTACTACTACTACTACTACTACTACTACTACTACTAATAATAATAATAATAATAATAATAATAATAATAATAATAATAATAATAATAATAATAATAATAATAATAATAATAATAATAATAATAATAATAATAAATGTTACATAATTAATAATAATAATAATAATAAATGTTACAACTATTATTCAATAATTTATTTATAATGAAATTAAAACTGTGTTTTTTATTCTTTTTCTCTTTCCCTCAAAGTTTTGTGAGTAAACAAACGTTCGCAATTTAAATCGACATTTATTAGCTACTTTCCATTAACGACATTCGTCGGGAGTATCAGAAAAATCTACCGAATAATTTTTTTTAAATAATTGAATAAGTAACAACACATTTATAAGCTAAATTAAGCTGTAAAAAAAAATTAAAATTTGAATAATAAAAAACAACAAATTTTATTTTGGTTTCTTTAGTAATTTAAAATAAATTCCTTTTTTATTTAATATAAATAATAATAATAATAATAATAATAATAATAATAATAATAATAATAATAATAATAAATAATAATAATAATAATAATAATAATAATAATAATAATAATAATAATAATAATAATAATAATAATAATAATAATAATAATAATAATAATAATAATAATAATAATAAGAAGAAGAAGAAGAAGAAGAAGAAGAAGAAGAAGAAGAAGAAGAAGAAGAAGAAGAAGAAGAAGAAGAAGAAGAAGAAGAAGAAGAAGAAGAAGAAGAAGAAGAAGAAGAAGAAGAAGAAGAAGAAGAAGAAGAAGAAGAAGAAGAAGAAGAAGAAGAAGAAGAAGAAGAAGAAGAAGAAGAAGAAGAAGAAGAAGAAGAAGAAGAAGAAGAAGAAGAATTTTGGAAATTTCTGATAATCCCAAAAAATAGGCGTAGTTTTATTACAAAAAAAAAAAACATCTGGCCTTTGGTATTGTAGGGAGCAATAAAAAAAATTAGTTACGGATTGATTGGCAATGCTATCTTATATTTAGGTGAAGAAAAATAAAAAAATTGATTTGCTATGAAGAGAACTGATTTATTATTTTTTTTTTTTAACTTCAATATGAATTTCCTTTTTTTTTTAATTTCTTTTATTATTTTCTTCGTTTACTTCGATGTAAAGGTTAAGTATTTATGTGTCTACAATGGGTGTCGAATACGTTAAGGTTAGGTTAGGTTAGGTTAGGTCAGGTCAGGTCAGGTCAGGTCAGGTCAGGTTAGATTCTCGATTATAATGTATATTTTTTATATTTAGGTTTGTGTGTATTCTGGTTCAAGTTTGGAACCTATTATTGGAGAAGGTTGTATTGTAAATATATATATATATATAGTTAATATATATATATATATATTATTATTATTATTATATATATATATTATTATTATATATTATTACGATTATTAGTATATTCTATATGTTTTATCTAAATATTACTATTATTAAATTAATTCATATATATTTATTGATGCTCTTATGATATATATTATTATTATTATTATTATTATTATTATATATATATATATATATTATATATATATATATATACATATATATATATATATTATTATATATATATACATATATATATATTATGTATATATATATATATATATATATATATATATATATATATATTTATATATATATATATATATATATATATATATATATATATATATATATATATATATATATATATATATATATTTATATTTATTTATTTATTGATTTATTTATTTATTTATTTATTTATTTATTTATTTATTTATATATATATATATATATATATATATATATATATATATATATATATATATATATATATATATATATATATATATATATATATATATATGCGGATGATTTGGTTTGTGTGGTGAATCTGAAAAGAGTTTGGGAGGATTGGTAGAGAGATTCGGCAGGGTGTGTAAAAGGAGGGGTTTGAAAGTAAACGTTTTATAAGAGTATGGCTCTGGCTATGAGTGAGGACATTCCTCGGTATGAAGTTATGTTAGATGGTGAACAGCTGGAACAGGTGTTTGAGTTTAAATATTTAGGGTATATGTTGGATGAGAAGGGAATGGATGATGCAGAGTGTAGTAGGAAAGTTGTGAATGGCAGGAAGGTGGCTGGTACAATTAAATCGTTGGTGAATGTAAAGGGACTAAGTCTTGAGTGCGCTAGGGTCTTACATGAGGGTATGTTGTTACCAGTGTTAATGTATAGTAGTGAGACTATGATCTGGAATAAGAGGTTTAGATCTAAAGTACAATGTGCTCAGATGGACAATCTTAGGGACGTGTTAGGTGTGAGAATAATTGATAAAATGAGGATTGAACGTATTAGAGAGTTGTGTGATGTGAAGAAAGGGATAAATGAGAGAATAAATGAAAGTACGTTGAGATGGTTTGGTCATATGGAAAGGATGGAGGATAGTCGATTGGTTAAGCGGATGTATAGTGGTCAGTGTGTTGGGAATCGACCGGCTAGGGGACCGAAGAAAAGGTGGATTGAGTCAGTGAAGGAATGCCTGGAGGAGAGAAATGTGAGTTTGGCAGAGGCGAGAATAAGGTGCATAATAGGAGTGAATGGCGGGGTTTTGTGAGGGGGTATGGCTGTGGCCCACCTGGGCCAAGGGATGAACCCCACACTGACGAGATGCAAGAGTGAGGGTCCGTTGCGGTCCCTTGAAGCTCTAGGGTTGATTTCTGACTGCGACAATTTCTCACTAAAAGGTATAAGCCTGGGCTTTCTTTTCGACTTGTCATGTTCTCCTACTACTTTTCGGTTTCCGGTGCATGATACGCACCTTACCCCCAGTCTTTGGGAAAGAAATTGAATGATGATATACATATATATATATATATATATATATATATATATATATATATATATATATATATATATATATATATATATATATATATATATATATATATATATATATATATATATATATATATATATATATATCATCATCATCATTATCATTCTAAACACCGTGTCCCGCATGGAATGCAGGGTGGTGTCAATCGCAGATGTATTTTTACTACTCCTGCGACCGTTCATGGGAAGAGTAAAATGGCAGAAGAAGGTTCCCAGCCTCAAGAGCCATGCGAAGATAATCTTCATTATTCGCTAACTGCGTATTCCATCCACAAGTAGACCAGAAATTATTTATAGCAGCGTCTTTATTTTCAAGTCCAAATTATATTTTTATTCATTTATGTCAAAAAGAATTGATACGATAATTTTGCCGTTCCTCAAATAAATTATTTAGGATACCGCTTTAATTTGTCTATTTAATATCATTAAAATTTCCAAAAGAACTGAATTAAAAATTTTGTTGCTCCTCCTCTTAAGTTCGTTAAAATAATTAATTTTTATTGTTTTATAATCTGATTTTAATTTAAATTTTTTGATTGAGTAAAATTTTAAATATTTTATGTAGATTTTGATAACTTTTGGGTGCTTTCCCTCTTCAGATGACTGAAAATTTATTTTCTTAAGTAATGTTGGTATTCTTGGTATTTATTACGAATTATAAA
>JABUQX010083453.1:0-10000 GCA_015478945.1 Trachelipus rathkii | reverse complement strand
TATAATATATATAAAAAAAAATAAAATATTATTATAGTATATTATATATATATATATATATATATATATATATATATATATATATTAAATATGACAATCGCTTTTATTTCAAAAGCTTAGCTTGCAGAACGGAGAAGCGATAAAAATGTCTAGAAAGAAAGATGTTTCTGAAGAGTTTCCATCGGCTCTAATCTCCTATTCAAATCCTACAATACTTTATAGATTTCTTTAAAGAAAAAAAAAGGAGTGAATAAGAGGACATGAAAATGAATTAAGGGGACAGTAAAATAAAAGGAATATAAAATAAGGGGGAATAAGAGGAGGCAGAGGAATAAATAGGAACCCTAAAATTATTATTAAAAGTTCTGGAGTATTTGGGACAATATATGAGAGAAGAATTCAATTTTTTCAGTTTAACTGTTTTTTGGCATATAATATTTATATTATATATATATAATATATATATATAATATATTATTATATATAATATATATATATATATATATATATATATATATATTATATTATATATATATATATATATATTATATAAATAATATATATATAATTAGTTAGTTAGCTAGTTAGTCAGTTAGTTAGTAAGCTTACCACCATCCCTCTATCCCTTTCATTTCGGTCTCATTAAACCTACCGCAGGTTAGGGTTTTATGGTTGCAGGGGAAATTGTGTTAAATGTATTTCCTAACCAAGTGGATTATAATGAAAAAATATTATACCTATTATATATATATATATATATATAATATATATAGACTAATAAATATAATAATATATATATATATATATATAATATATTATATATAATATATATATATATAAAAATATATATTATAATAAATATAGTATAATATATAATATAAATAATATCATATATATCATAAAATACATACTCCTAAAAACTACCTAACTACACCCTACTAAATAAATCAACTAAACTACACCCATCAAATCAACTAAATACTATTAACACAACATACTATATATATACTATATATATCAATTTAAAGTACCCAACTATAATACTGTATATTAATATATATATATAATATTATATATATATATATATATATATATGATTATAGTATATATATATATATATTATATTATATATATATATATATATATATATATATATATATATATATATATATATATATAACATATTATGAAAAGGAAGACGAATGAATATTTCAACATTTATTAGGTCGAGGTTTCGACGCAACAAGTGTCCTCCTCAGGTCTAGAAAATATATAGAAAGTGTCCCTAAACCAACTTTTTACAGACGCTATGTAGATGATATATATTTTTTTATATTCAGAGACCACAAACAGGCTTCACAGTTCTGCATTTACATCAATACGGTGCATCCTAATATCAGATTCTCCTTAGAGCATGAGACTGATGACTCTGTGTCCTTTCTGGATGTACTGATAAAGAGAGGGGACTCCAAATTTTCTACATCAGTGAACAGAAAAAAACACGTTCACTCCTCAAGGTACAAACTTTTATAGTTTCACACCAATGAAATTTAAACTCAATGCCACCCATACCCTTATCAACAGAGCTTATAAAATAAGTTCAGATTATATATCTCTATATAAAGAATTTGAGGTTCTTAACAAATACTTTCTTAACAACAACTACCCCTTGAGTATACGCTACTCATATACGCTTCAATATTATTCTGACTAACTCTTTAAAAAATTGGCCTACATATTCTCAAATACCAAAGACCATTTCCCTGAACTCGCTCTAAGGGAAGATACACAAGAGTTGTCTATAAGGTATACCTCTCCTCGCTGTGAGCGAGAATCCTATATAGAATCCACCATTAGACTTCGTTCCCGAGCATGTGCCCCACAAACACAAAACATGGGAATTAGCCACAGAACCTTATGCTCTCTGTCTACAAAAGAATCTTCTCCTATTAGAACAAAAAAAAAAAAAGCAACAAAAACAAAAACCAATTGGTCATCTCCTTTGAAATCCAATTGAACAATTTAGAGAGCTACTTTTCCTCTCCCCTGACACACAGTCTCTTCTAATTTCTTGAAATCCTGTATAAATCAAATAAAAATAACTAAAACCGCCCCTAAAACACAGTAAACTCGAGTCTGCCACTCAATTATTTACGGTATAATGTTTCTGTTTGATCAATATACATCACACCCATCTCTCAGAAATTCATAGAATATTCGCGCTTCATCGTTCAAACCTATAACATGAATCTACACAACTAAAATTCTACTCCGCCCCTCAATTGTAACTTCAGTCTGAAATTTTTTAACATTGTGACAATTAAATTATTCCTCTGCCACCACGTTCAAAGGCCATTAAAAAAAACCATCTACTAACTAATTCTAGTGTTTTAAACTGTTTGTTTGTGTGATTCTGACTTAACATCGTTAAATATTTCACAATTCATCACTCTATTGTTCATTTTTCATTATTATATATTTATTATTATATTATTATTATTATTATTATTCAATTATATATTAATTATTATTATTATTATTATTATTATTATTATTATTATTATTCATTATTATAATTATTACTTATTATAATATTATTTATTATTATTATTATTAAATCATTATTATTCATTATTATTATCATATTTATTATTATTTGTTATTATTATTATTATTAACTTATTATTATTATTAAACATCTCACTCTTAATATCACCCACTAAAATCTCATCTAATATATACTAACTCTCTATATCATTATCTATCATAAATACTATTATTATTATATCTATCTATCTATATCTCATATAGGCCTATTCATATTATTATTATATTATTATTATTATTATTAATACATTAATAAATATCGCATCACTCCATATCCTCACATCACTCTTATTATTATCAAAATCTAGATCAATAATAAAATTACTATATACTATAATAAATAATATACTTATAATAATTAATATAATTATTATTAATATAATCATTAAAATATATAAATAATAATAATTACTCCATACTCTCTATATACTCTAATATATTAAATATAAAATTATTAATCTATACAAACTGAATCACAACTAACATTAATCTATATGATACAAATAATTGTATAATATAAAAATTCAAACTTAATTCCAATAAATTATTATCAATAATAATATCTATATATTATTATTATTATATTATTATTATTATTATATATATAATATATAAACCTCCATATATATATTATTATCATTATTAATTAATATTATTATTATATTCGCTAGTAATATAATGTCACATAACCACGCCACACCAATCCATACCTCCATTCCTACTATAATATTAATCCGCGTAAAGATTAATAACTCATATTAAATATAATATTTTGTATTGTGTTCCCAGACCCCAACCACACAATTTTATAATTTCTTTATACACAATATTTAATAATAAATATTAAAATTTTAATACTTTATAATAATTTACACATAATATAATTTATACTAATATTTAAACTAAAGCCAAATGATAAGAATAGAGACACTTGTAATAGAATGATTGAAACATCACCACCAACCTCCTAATAACAATAGCTATTACCCAATATGACATTCCCTCTTCCATTTACAACCTTCACCTACCCAGTATATGAGGATTCCCCTAAAAACAACAGAACACACTTTCATATCTCATCTCTCTCCTCGTCTCCTACTCTCTCACTCTCTCTCTCTCTGCATCTCTCTCTCTCTCTCTCTATCTCTCTCTCTCCATCTCTCACACTCTCTCTCTCCTCTCTCCTCTCTCTCTTCTCTCCCTCTCCTCTCTCTCTCATACTCATCTCTCTCTCTAACTCACTCTCTCTCTCTACTCTCTTCCTCTCATTCTCTCATCTCTCTACATACTCTCTCTCTCATCACAAATAAAAAAACATATATAAATACTCACAACTAAACATCCACCTACCATATAATATACCCCCCCCAAATATAACTATAAACCAAACCCAACAAACACAATAATCTTATCATAAAAATAAAATAAACTTAACTATTACATAAAATAATAAATACCTCACTATATATTATACTAAAACCTAATAAATACATAAAAACCCACTATATTAACTACTATTACTATCTATAAAAAACCAAATAAATATATATATATATATAACTATATAACATTGAAAAACCGCAATTCACAATAAAATAATCCGTAATTAGTTCATTATAGTTTACTAAAAAAATAAATATAATCATAATATAAAATATAATATATATATATATATAGATACTATGTATATAAAATATATATAAATCACTCTATAATACCCCCCTAACCTCAATATCTACAAATCACAAAAAATACCAAACCATCATCATAATAAAAAAATACTAATAAATATAAATATATAAATAATAAAAAAATAACAATAATCCTCCACATAAAAACACCTCAAACTAATATAATAACCTTACTCAAGATCCAAATAACATAAAATGCAACCCTACTAGCCTGTAAATGTTCACTCGCAGAGAACGGGACACGAGCCCCATAACACCCATGAAAACAACAACCGACAAAACAACGAACCCGCACAGACCTCCAGAATCCACAAACATGTACAGCACTATGTCACCACCAACCCCGCCAGAGAATCCAGCATGCAGTCATTGGGGCTTGTCACCAAAGCCAAATAAAATTTAAGGAAAAAAAAACATTAATAACCACGTAACAAATAAGAACCTAGGGAGACAGAAATGAGACAAAACAAGGTAGCAATATGTCAGGACAGTTAATCGAGCGAACGGCCAGATAAATTACACTGTACGAAGCGACTCCGATAAAAAACATGGAGAGAATAGTGAGTCAACTAAGTCAGAGATCAGTGCGCGAAGATAACAAAACACTCCAGCCGAAGGACAATGGGTTACCGGGCACTTGCGTCAAACGGTTAAAAAAAAAACGGTTTGATATAAGCACCACAACGATTGCACGGAGTTCCATAAGGTACCAGCGAAAACACTACTGACACAGGATCCCGACTAGAGACAAAGGTAGAGCCCAAGGGCACAAGACAACCGCGGAAAGACAAAAATGATTAAATAACGTCTGTTTGCAATTAACATTAGAGCACCAACACCAAACGGCACACCCTCTGCAGAATACAACGACACTAGAACGCGACCAAACAGGAAAAAATAGGCACCAAGAGAACGCTTAGAAACAAGTCCGCAATACAGCTAAGCGGATCACCGCCTTGCATGAAAATAAATTACCGAAGCTCCAGAAGAAGCTCGCCAACCAATATAGAAGTCCACCCCGCACACCACGGGAACCTTATCAGAAAGGGACCGCGAAAAAAAAACTAGGCAAATTCTAGTCCACCCAACACCACAACAATCCATTGGGACTCAGCATCAGCACCCAGATTGGGAAAAAAGTCTACTTTAAACGAACCGAGCCTCGAAAAACATAAACGCTCATCTATGTACACTACCAGGACAGGACAGTACATCGGCACGGACGACGGAGAGGATCTCCGACGCCAAGCCATCGCCGCCCTGCACCCGTAGCCGCTGTTCTTCCACAGAGAGGAGCAGAGAGTCTATAGGTCTATAGAGAGACCGACCCACCGGGCATCTACTTTATACGGAGCACCAACACAAAACAGAAAAAAAAAAAACCTACCGCGAAAGTCCTAGAACGCTCTTCGATGAGGCATTCTTACAGAACCGTAAGTATATCACAGACAATCAATACGAAACCAATATGTTGCACTCAAAGCACACCTACAATCAAGAAGAATGGAACATCTAATTCCATCCCTACCTGCATGAACATGACAAAAGAAACCAACACAAAGAGCAAAATGTAGCTCCGAAATGAATATACCCTCCACTGAACGCGCATTATCAAATATAGGAATTGAGAAAGCAGTGTACGCACAATATAACGTCACCGACCTCACAAAAACCTAAAATCGAACCTTATCGTCGGACGCAAATAAAATCCTGAATCGTCAAAGAAGATACAACGAAAGCTGCAAAACCCCCATCCATTAAAAAACCTACCCAGACCTGGCGACAGGCACTGCACGACCAAAATATGGGGAATCAAAAATCCCACGTCCAAGTAGACATATCGCCCAACTCAATACAGAGAGGCAAATGCCAGGACGGATAGATACAAGAGCAGTATAAAATTCACAGTCAAAGCGGGAAAGAAGTACAATTAAATAATACGTTATGAGAACAAAGAAACCCAAAAACAACACACACCAAGTAGGACACGTCGCTAAAAAAAACGTAAAACGTAACCCTCACATTAGTACTGTTTGCAGCGCAACAACCCAATAAACTAGTGAAAGACATTTAGAGACTATCCCTTAAGGCCTCAACACCCACATAATACAAAACCTACAGGCTTCTGCGCCAGAAGGATCCACATGTTTTATCAATCCTCCGAAATCAATATCAAAGTCGTCTCTCTCGTGTCTGCAGACTTAACCCTCTTTGTTTAACTCTGCCACAGGGAATGCTCTAACACCCTCGCTGAGTGACGTTTGTATTCTTGAAACCCCACATAGTAATATATAATAGTATATATATATATATTAATATTAACTTATACCGTCATACGCTCACTATCACCCACAATATTAATAAATCAACACATCCCCCCTCATACCCACCCCCACATACCCTAATAACACAAAATATATATAATAATATATATAACAACCCATCATCCCCCTAAAAATAAAAATCACCATATATAATATAATCATCAAAACAAATAACAACTACAAAACTACTCAAACACATATAAAATAATATATATACACCCCTAAAAAATATATCCATAACTATATAAACAATGCTATCCTACTTCAAAAATGATTCAAATACTTTAAGTAATATTTCGATAAACCATAATATAAATAAATAAAAGAATAAAGTTATTAATGTTATATAATAATATATAAAAAATATAATATATAAATAAATATAAATAATAATAATAAAATATATAATATAAATATAAATAATAGATAAATAATAAATATAACTACAAAACTCAAAAACCATCAATAATCACTAAAAATAAACATAAAACACATCCAATAAACAATAAACATACTAAACCTAAATAAAAAAAATAAAAAAAATAAACTACAACTAATAATAATAAAAAATTAAATAAAATACAAAACAAGCTAACTAAAATACCAAATAATACACATACAACTAAATACCTAATAATCAAACCTATAAACCCTAATCACTAAAATAAATATATATAATTCATATTATATATATATATATATTCAATAATACTATATACCTATACCTCAATAATCAACTATATATCATCCTCACCCTACCTACTCACTCACCTTACAACCTCACTTAAATAAAAATAAAAAAAATAATATATAACATATACTCCAAATAAAAAAAACCAACTATATATATTACTATATCACAACAAACAACAACACTCAAAAAACAACGACACGACACACAGACTAAAACAACCACTAACACTAATAAATATAATATAAAAAATATATTAAACGGCACAAAATAAAAACCAAAATAAAAATAAATAAATACCTAAATATTTAATAAAGCATACCCCCTATAACCCATATAAATAAATAAAAATATTAAATATAATAAAATAAATAAATATAATTAAAAAATAATATAAAAAAAAAAAAAAATATATAATAAATATAAATAAATATATAATATATATAATAATAATAATATTAAACAATATATATACTATTATAATAATAATAATATAAAATTATATATATATATACCATACTATATAAATAAATATATAATAAAATATATAATATAATAAAAAACATAAATAAATAAATATATATATATATATATAACTAATACACAATATACTCAACAAACTCAAATACTACCTCATATACTATATATATACACCAAAGAATAATAAACACTACTATATATAATAACATAAATAATATATTATCACTACTAAATAAACTAATATTTCAAATATAACATATATAACACACTTAAATAATAACAATATATATATAATTAAATATATAATAATAAATAAATAATAATACTAATATACTAAATATCATATATAATATATAAATATAAATATAATATATATATTAATATATATAATATATATAATCATATAATATAAATTTATAATATAATATATAATAATAAAAACACTAAACTACTAATCAAAACATAATATAATAAATATAACTACCAAAAAAATACACAAAACAATAAACAATAAAATACACATACCAATAATAAATACACCACATAATAAAATAATACTATAAAAAAAATAATACTATATACTATATTATAATTAAAAACTATAACACTAACTACCTTAACACTAAAATAATAATATAAAAATCAATAATATACCACATATAAATAAAAAATAACAAATAATAACAACAATCAAATAATAATACAAAATACAATAAATAAAAAACTGGTACCTTTTGTTGCTTTGTAGAGAACAAAAAGAAAAAAAAATTAAGAACATAAAAAACAAAACTAAAAAAACTAATAACAATAATTATAATTCATTATTTTCTTTTAATCATTCCTCACTATATACCCCAAAACAATAATAACCAACTAATATAATATGATACACTAGTACGGAGACCACAGAGAAAATTATAATTATACTATAAAAAAAAATAAAACCTAAACCTAAACAACTTTAACAAATATAATTCAAAAAAACCTAAAAATAAAAACACCCCTACCTATACCTACCTATATAATAAAACCCTCAATATATATATAATATATAAATTAAATATATAAATAATGCATAAGACAAATTATAAGACATTATAAATACATGCAATGAGACAAATTTAATACATATATATGTAAATGAAATAAGTTTATAATATATAAATATATATATATATATTATATATATATATAAATATAAAAGAAAAATAATAATAACATAGATAAATAAAATATATATATAAAATGTAAATATATAATAAATAAATATAATAATATAAATATAATATATATATATATAAAATAATATATAATAAATAATAATATAATAATATATATACCGATAATATGTCAAAAAACCCACGTGTACATTTACCCGACACCACTCTCACAAGTCTCGCAACACTAGAAAATTCTCACAGGAAATTCGAAATAACCAGAATCAAATCTGTGCAACACAATGAAATCATAAAATTAAAACTTAACCAAAAGCCGAAATCAACAACAACCAACCTACACAATAAATCGACGTTACAAATTAATCCAAAATTAATGAATATCAATCTAATTCCAAAAAGAAACAGGATCAATGCAACCTTCTAGCTCAAAAATTATTACAATAAATTGTATCCCACAACGACACGAATTGAGCATTATTATAATGAGAGGTTTAATACACTACTACTAACTACTACTAACTACTAACTACTAAAACAAAACTACTACTACTACATTAATAATAAATAATAATAAATAATAATAAATAAAATAAAAATAATAATTTAATTAATAATAATAATAAAATAAATAATACAAAAATAATAATAAAATCAAATAATAATAACTAAATATAAAATAAAAAAAAAATAATAATAATAATAAGATTAAATAATAATATAAAATAATAATAATAATAAAATAATAAATATAATTAATTAATAATTATAAAATAAAAATACAATACTACTACTACTACTAACAAAAAAAAATATAAATAATTAATAATAAATAATATAATAAATAATAAAAAAATAATAATAAATAAATAATAACAACTAAATAAATAAAAAATAAATAATACATAAATAATAATACATAAAAAAAAATAATAAATAATAAATAAATAATAATAATAATAATATTAATAATAAATAAAATAATAAATAATATGTTAAATTACATATTTAAAAAACCCTATCTCTCTCTTT
>JABUQX010083452.1:22500-30000 GCA_015478945.1 Trachelipus rathkii | reverse complement strand
TATTAGTATATTATTATTATTCATTAATTATATTATTATTATTATATATATCATTATTTAATTTCATATTATTCTTCATATTATTATTATTATATATATTATAGGATTTATATACTGTAATCATTATTGTGTACTTAAATTAAGATGAGCTGCTTATTACTTACTATATTATTCTTATTTTATGCTATTATTATTATTATTATTACTTTTATTACTTATATATTATTTATTACTATTATATATTATTATTATTATTATTATTATTATTATTATTCATTATTTATTATTATATTAATATTTATTATTAAACATTATAATTAAAAAATTATTATTATTTTGTTTTTTTTTCATGATATGAAAATGCCTATTACATTATTTTTTTATTGAAATTCTTCAGCTTTATCACTTAAGCATTGTATTATTACTGTTATTTTATTAATTATTTTATATTATATTATTATTATATTATTATTATTATTTTATTATTATTATTATTCCTATTATTATTATTATTGTATTATTATTATTCATTATTTATTTATTATTATTAATATATTATTATTATTATATTATTATTAATTATTATATTATTATTTATTATTTTATTATTATTATATTATTATTATTATTAATTATTATATTATTATTTTTATTATTATTTATTATTATATTAATATTATTTTGTAACAATTTCTGAGTTGAAAAAAACTCATAGCTCTACACTGATCTGAAGCACTAGGTTTAATATTCATAGTTTGCTAATTTTACCAACATTATTATGTATTGTAAATTTTAAAACAATTAAAATAACTATTGAAAGGGCAAGAGGATCAGTGTATGTTGATGCTCAAAATTATAAATGTAATTAATAATGATGAAATATAAGAAATGAATGTATTATATTCGGGGCTCAAAGGACACAACCACTGTGTTTGCATATTAGTAGCCCATTTCAGATAGGAGGGAATTTGCATCCTAATTTATTGCTTATTGAAATTGTAATATTATAAAATTATGTGTATCTCTATTAAAAGGGATGAAAATTTTAACTGTTATCTTGGAACTAATATTTTTTGATTTTGATTATTGATTATTTATTATTATTATTATTATATTATTATTATTATTATTATATTATATTATTATTATTATTATTATTATTATATTGTTATTGTTATTGTATTGTTATTGTATTATTATTATTATTATTACCATTATAACCATAATTACACTTTTAATTATATTATTATTATTATTATTATTATTATTATTATTATTATTATTATTATTATTATTATTATTATTATTATTATTATTATTATTATTATTATTATTATTATTATTATTATTTACTATTATTATCTTATTACTATTATTTTATTATTATTATTATATATATATTATTATTATTATCTATTTATTATTATTATTATTATATTATTATTATTATTATTTATTATTATTATTATTTATTATTATTTATTATTATTATAGTTTCATATTATTATTATTATTTCTTATTATCATTTTTTTTATTATTATTATTTTATTTATTATTATTATTATATTCACTTTTTATTCTTCATTATTTATTATTATTATTTATTATTATTATTTTTATATTATTATTATTATTATTAATTATCTTATATTATTATTGTTATTATTTATTATTGTTATTATTATTATTATTATTATTAAAAATAACTAATTATATTTAAAATTTAATTATTTTGTTCTACATTTAGTGTCCTTGTATCCACGTGTCTCTGTGTTTATAAAAAAATTTATTAATATATAATTACCTTAATTCATATTACATTTAATAAAAAATATTTTTTCCAGAATCAGTATTTTCAAACTAAATTAAATCCCTTTCGTTTGATCTCTGTTCATAGGTAATAATTATTGAAAATTAATTAAAAGAATATCTAACAAGAAAGAAGAAAAAAAAACATCATCGAACTCTATGACATTGCTGAGTTTAAGGATTAATTATTGAGGGTAATAGGTTAATTTTAACTGCGAATCTTGCTAAAAATTAATAAGCTCCTATTTCATTACCGAATATTCCTAAATTATGAGATGAAATAATGAGATGGTTATGATGCAATGATACATTGATGTAATGATACTGATAAACATAAATAATATTTGTAATTGAGAAAGAAATATGATAAAAAATCATTAAAATTCATTTATTCAGTTCCATACGTCAGGTATTTACAGTATTATTGATTAACGCATCAGATGCGGTGTGGGTGCCCACATTTTGGTGGGCGCCGTGATGTAAGATGTAAATAAATTACTGGTGATGCGTTGCTGTGCGTGATACGCTCAATCTGGTGCCGTACGGAGCTGGTACTAGGTCAATTCTAGTATCAAGCACTAAACATAGGAGAGAAATAGGTTTTCTTTTTTACTTGTACAAATTAATTATTTAAATGTTTTACTTGATGCACTTTCCAATATTTTAGACCCGTTCGTATTATCCGATATAATATTTGCAAGTATAATATATATACATATATTATATTATATATAATATACATATCTATATCACAACATATTATTATATATCCATATAATCACTACCATAACCCAACCATAACTCATCACAACCTACTAATATGTACATCTAAACCAGTCAGAAAAACACTATCATACTATTTATATCATACATACTTTTATATGCCTATATAAACGTATTATTATTATCAGTATATATAGAAATATACTCAATATATATATATATATATAACTAATACTAATACATAACAGCATCAATATATAATATAATTAATATATATACATAAATTAATATATTTATTATTATATACTATATATATACTCATACTAATACCACCACCAATCTCAGATATATATCACTCCATCATATATACATAACTATAGATATATTATATAAATTACCAATCATCTATATAATATATTATACATATATATATATATATACATACATAATATAAAATAATAATAATATTAACATTATAGTATATATATATAATTATAATTATATACTATATAATATTTATATCAATAATCACTACACCATCATATATACTACGAAACAACTATTATATATATATATAAATAGTTTATTATATATATAATATATATATATATATATATATAATATATTATATATATACTATTATATATATATAAAATATATATATATAAATTATATATACTATATATATATATATTCATCATATACACATACGTATAATATAATTATATAAAATATATAGTTATACGTAACCTACACTATAACTAACCTAATAGTCATAATACGTATATTTTCTTAAATTTTATAATTTTTATTAATTTAATAATATTTTTTTTATATTATATATTATTTAATTTTATTCCTCTTTAAGTATATCTCCCTCTCAACTAAAAACCTACTATAATATACGTATATATATATAATATATAACTCCTAATTTACACTACACACTACATAATATTATCTCCTCACATATACTAAAACACTAATTAAAAAAGAAGAATGCCTTATAAATGTTAACTATATAAATATAATAATTACAATTAAATAACTAAACTATAATATATAAATAATAATAACTCATCTACCTACTAAACAACCACACCTTACCTTATAAAGTTTTTGCTTGAGAGCTAAACAATATGATGTTATTGTTTGTGTAAAGATAATTGATCGAATGGATAGATAAAGGAAATTTAGCTATTTGAGTCTTTGAACAACAACCACGTTCCACGTTTTCTCTGCCAAATTATAAATACGTTGAAATATCATCAAAAGTCAGTTTGCCCCAAGGGTCACGGATCTTAGATCGGTGATTTGAACTATATATATTATATATAGTACTATATTATTATATATATTATATATAATATATATATATATATAATATATATATATAATATATTATATATTATATTATATCTTATAATTATATATTATATACTATATATATATCAGGGGCGGTTTTACGGAGGAAGCACAGGAGGCCGGGCCTCCTCTAGAAAAATACCGGCGACAAATTCGAAAAAATTAATATTCCCAAATTTTTTTTACCCTTAATTTTAATTTTTATCTATTAAAATAAATGTTTAAAATGTTATCAAGAACCGCTAATTTTACATTAACCCTGCCAGAGCTACACCTTTTTAAAAATCACATAGTTGGACACGTTGGTCAAATTTCACGGCTTACTTAACCTTATTTAAACTTTATTTTGATAAACTAGGCGTATTGTTTGATTATTTTTTGATGCATACATCTTCAAAGGGATGACTGAGACAAACTTTTCATGCAAAAAAAAATTTTTTTAAACCTTTTAATAAAACGCAATGTTCTTTTTTTAAAGAAACCCCCAAAAAACACCATATTTTTTTGAATATTATAATAAAAAAACATAAAACTCTATTTATATTAAATTTTTTAGGTAAATAAACAAAAAAATGTCTGTAGAATCATCGCATATTTTCATCCACATCGCCATTTAAGACTCTATTGCCTGCAAGAAATGAAATGAAAGTGAGCACTAATTTTTTTTAAATAAAAATGGAATATGCAAATTATGTACATTTGAGGTATATATATATTATTATATATTATATAATATATATATATTATATATATATATTATATATATATATATATATATAATATATAATATATATTTATATAATTATTATATATATATATTATTTATATTATTATATATATGTCATATTATATATATATATATAATTATATATATATATAATATATATATATATATATATATATATAACTTAATTATATATATATATAATATATAACTATAATATATTAATAATAGTATATATATATATATACTACATATAATAATATTATAATATATTTATATATATATATATATATAATAGTAACATACCCTATTACATATATATTAATCAATATATATATATACTATTATACATAATATATATATACACTATATATTACAACGTATATACTATAATAATACTAATATATAATAATATATTATATATATATACTATATATATATAATATATATATATAATATATTATATATATATATATATTAAATACCGTATATTATATATATATATTATATAAAATATATATATATTATAACTATATTATTATATAATATATATATATAATATATATATATATATATATATATAATAATAATATATATATATATTATATAATATATATGTTAAGATTTCTCTTACCCTGGTCGTGTATCGAGGTGAACCAATTATCACCTGTCACATTTCTTCCTGAATTGGTGTATAGAGAAATAAGTTCTTCAGTTACAAACTCGCCTAAAGAAAACCCACTTGTTGGTTTTGTGTGCTTGCCTAAATAAGGCATTGCATTCAACATATAGGAAGATTGAGAAGTCACATTACCATTATAGCTTTTGCCATATCTTTCGCATGCTAATTGCGCAAATGTACATCCATAAGAGGAACACCTTTCCCTGGGCCAATAGACTGTTCATCTATAGTTATTATTTCCCAGGACTAGACTGTGTGGTGCAGCTGGTTATAAAGTTTTACCAAACAGTCTGAATGAATCCCAAGAATTTATCATACGAGGACACGTTACGCTCTCTTGGAGCTATCATCAAATCGGAGATTTCTAAGCAAAAAATTTAAACATCTCTCTCCCATTGCTGCCCCCAACTAGGTGCCCCATATTCACTCCTAAAAAATTTCCTCGGTGGATACATGAGATCGGGGGCTAGAGCAATGGTGGAGTTTATGGATGGTGAGTAACATATGTTGCACCTTGTAGAGGAAATAGAAACACTGTCCAATAGTTGAGAAGTACAGATTAAGACAAGGTATGTGTTGTCCACAACTGTCGTAGTTCGCACAACTTGAGTTGAAGAACGGGGCAACACAAGGTCGCGAAGTTCACAGATCTTAATTATAGTTCTTCGATTTAGGTGTTTCTGATAGAGCAGTAGAAACATATTTTCATTTGAAGGGGTTGCAGGACTCAAGCAACCTATGAAGAGTACACGACACTTGCACAATCTTTAATCGTCAATTTTCATCTATTGGTCCTACGCTATTTCTATTTCTTTCTTTGGAGCAATGGCGGCTTCTTTTTTAGGGAGCTCAATATTCAAATGCCGTTTTCATACATTCGCTTATTTTACTAACAAAATCCATCACTCTCTACAGAGTCATTTCCACGTTCATCCTCACTTCTCACTGTCTGAGGATTCAAAAAGAGAATTCCCTTCCAAATATGAATTATTTATATAATTATATTATATTATTATCTCTCTCTATATATATTATATATATATATATTGATAATTATATATATAGTATATTATATCTTTATTAGATATACTATATATAATATTCTATATATTATATATATATATTAATATATATAATATATATATATATATAAAGTTGCTGAGCACCGGAATTTTGGGCAACCGAAACCGCATTAGAAGTATTTGCTCAACGCATCGCAAAGCATTTAGAGTAAGCTCACACGCACCCGCACCTCAAAATTATTTTTGTCACGCCCACCGCACTAGAAAAAGCACACCACGCACCGCACATCAAAAATTATTTTGTCAGGACCGTACCGCACCTCTGTTTCGATGCACATTGCGTTTCGAACCGCACCTCTATAATTTTAAAATCGCACCGCACCGGGTCACTGAAATTATGTACTGCACCGCACCGCATCGTACCGCACCATACCGCATCAAAATAAGCGCACCACGCACCGCACCGCACCTGGTGCGTCGGCCAACACTATAAACTACACTACACTAAACAGACATAAAGGGTATCCGTCGGTAATATATACCACAGAGAAAAGCATAACCGGTACACGTTGGTCATATGTGCCACATTAAAAAACATAAACGGAACACGTTTGTAAATTCTACCACAAACTTCTTACCACGGAGATCACAGTGCAGCTAAGGTGGATTTTATGTGACAGCAATATCTATTACCCCCTTACTCACCCAATTCTCCAATTTCGCAACCATATCTCATGACGTAATGATTTTAGAAGGAAAAACAAAATAAAATTGCTCTAGGCGTTGGTAATTTTGACCCTCGGGTACCTTAGCAGGGTTAAGATCATTTATTCTCTTGCGAAACATTATTTTTCATAAGGATCATTGACTGGAGGAATTTCGATTTGTGCCTCCAAGAAAGCATAATTATAATGCTTCCAAAACTCTGGTTGTCATGGCAACGTAAAAGAAACCTTATTCTTATTTTGTCTATTTTGAGGATTTTTCCACAAAGCCTCCTCTCGAACACGTCATAAAATAACTCATCCCAAATTTCCAAATTTGGCAACTCTACTCATAAGTAGAGTTGCACCTATGCAATAAATATGTGAAACAAAATAAAGAAAACTATTTTTTTTAAAAAAAATTAAATAAAAAAAAACACTTTAATATATATATAAATATTTTATCTAGA
>JABUQX010083452.1:5000-20000 GCA_015478945.1 Trachelipus rathkii | reverse complement strand
ACCACACCAACGCCGAAATCCACCCCGACCCCACAATCCCAACCAAACTCGCCCCCCCGCACCAATTATACCTCCAAACAAAACATCTCATCTCTCTCGGATCAATCACTCATCATTAAATAATTATAATAATCATATAATATGATATCTACAACATATAATAATTATATATATAATCAATAAATATATACTATCCTACTATATCACCTATACTATACTACTAACCTATATATATCTATATATCAGTGGCGGCTCGTGGTTCAAAAATTCTTGAGTAGGCAAATCAAAAAAAATATCTTATATAATATAATATATATATATATATATAATATAATATATATATATATATATATATATATATATCATATATAATATATATATATATATATCCTATATATAATATTCAAAACTAAACCCCCTAACTCTCACTCTACGTTATATATATACATATATATATCTATTATAATACACTATATATATATATTTAATATATAATATACTATATATATATATATATAATTTTAAAATTTATTTTAAATAAATATATAATAGTTATATATATCAATAGACTATATATATATATATATATCAATATATTATACACATTAACTATAACTCCATCATCAACTAAACTAACCTGACTACACGCCACAACAACCTACCATACCTATACCTAATATCTACCTAACTAAACACATAAACCATATATTACTATACACATATAACTAACAACATATATTAATATATAAATTTATATATATATAGTATATATTATATATATATATATATATATATATATATATTATATATATATATTATATTAAATAATAATATATATATAATAATATATATATATATACTATAATATATATATATACATAATATTACTTTTATATATATATTATATATTATATTATATTAGATATATATATATATAATATATACTTACATATATATATATATATTATATAGATATATATATATTATATATATATATATATATATAATATATATATATTACTCACATTTAGCTTATAAAGAAGATCAATAAGACAATGAATAGATTTCATTATTGATCACTTTGCTGTATGCACATTTCTCTAACATTTGAATTTCAAAGGTCTTTACAACACTCGAAAAAGAATTTATTAATTTTTTTAAACTTTTAATCGAATACGATTCCAATATGTTCCCGTATTTACAAAACTAACAGCTTCAATTTTATTAAAACACACAAAATCAGTAATTAAACAAACTCCTCATACACAAAGCGTAATTATTATACATAAAAGAACCTACACACACATGCTTATCTATTCTATAGAATGGAAAATATAACAACTGCTCTGATACGGAGACAAAACCGTATATCGTCGCGAGAATAGAATCTTGAGTCAAGAAGCGTTTCACCGGACTCTCAGAGTTGAGTCAATAATTATATTTTCTGGATTTATGGAATTAGAATAAAAAATTTTGGCATTTCTGTAGCATTCTACTAATTATTCACCATTTAGTTAATTCATACTATTATGTTATTAATCAATATTATTATTAATTTCTTCGGCTAATGCAAATTAAATGGGGATTATTTAAAAAAAAAATGACTGATACTCACCTCGTCAAGGCACACCAAGTCTGCCTTGCCTAGAGAAAAGGAACTATTGTTTTTCACTCCTAGAATTAATACACATATACAGCAACACCGTATCAGCTACTATATAATAAACAAAAGAATTCAGTAGAAATTGATGGCCGGCATCCTTAAAGTTAGATTTCGAACAATCATTATATATACAAAAAATGTTTTTATATATATATATATAAATACTCATATATATATTATATATATAATATAATATATATATATACTATATATATAACTACTTATCAACACGATAAATATATATACTAAAGCTACAATATATAATGCTGACTTTCTTAATATTTTTGGGCTACCACTAACGGCAAGATAGGGTGCCTACTCTAGCCTACCCCAAAGCCGGCCATGAATATAAATATATTATACTAATCTACTACATAATATTATAGTAATATATATAATATATTATATATATATATATATATTATATATTACTCAATTAATAACTATATAATATATTATACGATATATAGAGAGAAGAGAGAAGAGAAGAGAGAGACGAGAGAGAGAGAGACAGGAGAGAGATGAGAGAGGACACACACAGACTGAGAGATAGAGAGAGAGAGAGAGAGAGAGAGGAGAGAGAGAGAGAGAGAGAGAGAGAGAGAGAAGACGAGAGAAGAGCTTACAGACGAGCAATACCATATAATTTAACAAAACCTACTTATCATTCCATGAATTGCTAACTAGATCTACAAAACTTATAATTGATACACCTACTCATACACAATCTTATCGGATAAAAGTCTCATTGTAATTTAAACGATTAGAGCACAATTTACCAAAATAATGTATTAGTCGTTTTAAAGCTTCTACTGCGTTTCGTATTTATGATATTAGATGAATGCAGTGAATAAAAGGATACACAAGACCGCCACCTCATGCAACACCAAGCCAAACGCCAACAAACAACGCAAACAAAAAAAGAAAGCATCACAAACTACAAACTCACACGACACGCCTACACACAAACACGAAAAAACCTCATAATAATACATACAATAAAATACAATACCCATCAAACTATATACATATCTATAAAACACGTATCATATCACTATAATCATATACGAACCAAACAGCACTCTATACCACCAAGTACTCCTACATACGATCTATTCAGATTAAAACTGACCACCCCCTTACTACGTGAAAATGTACATTATACTAAGAACAGAATGCAAAACCGTATATCAAGCTAAACATGCACACCTCACCACTACCTATAATATTACTCAACCCCACATAACTACCACCTAACATAAAACTATCCACTTAACCACAGATCCTATCTATAATAATACTCACACAAATACACACAACTGATACTAACATATCACAATATAATAACAATAGAATTAACTACACGCCCAAATATAACACTAATATACATCATTACCTAACATAATAAACCACAAACTCCAATACAAACTAAACACCATCAATAAATACAATATACAACTACTAATACTTATCTACTAAACATAACTCTCAACACCAAACACAAAATCCCAACACTAACCAAATAAACCACTAACCTAACAAACTAATATACCATAACTCCAAATATACACATTACAAAGTAACACACTACAACAGTACACAACTCCTATAAAATCAAAACGAATAACACATAACCACTACACTCCCAACACATATCAAAAAAACCCTACCCAACAGACCACCGATACAAAAGCTAACTTAAAAAACACCACCGACACCTACACAACTGGTGACCCACTCTTTGATTACTAATATACATCATTGCAAGAAGCGAGAACATATCTGGCAACCAACTCCGACAACCCTACTAAAAAAAAATCTTCGTATAAGAGCAAACCAGAATAATATTTCAAGATAGTAAAATAATATACTGTTTGGTAAAAAAACAAAAAACAAAAACAAAAGAAAAGCAAAAAAAAAAAAAAAAAAAAAAAAAAAACAAAACGGAAAACTGTTGTCTAAAAGTAAAACATGTATTGTTAAACAAAAACAAAAAAATCCGTATCCAAGAAAACTGTTATTTACAACTATTTCGATCAACGAAACTAAAAACTACTTTTAGGGCAAAATATATTTCAAACTATAAAAATTAAATCGAAAATTGTCTTTTAGGAAGCTGGACCCAAATATTCGACAGGGGAAAAGGTCCACAGATCAGAAGGTTCGACATTGTAAAAAAAATATGTCGACCATATTTCATATAAGTTTGAACGTGTCGACCATTTGAACAGCATTTCATGTCGAAATTTTTTTTTTCCTTTTGAACGTGTCGACAATATGGACATCATATGAAATTTTTTTATGTGTCAACGATTTGGCCACCATTAGAATTTTTATATAAGTAAAATGTGGCCAACATTCGCACCAACATACGTTTTGTAGGGTTACTTAGAGTTTTTTCTAACGAATAAAACAAAAACTTTACCTAACCTAATGCCTTCGGTGGCTGTACGGGTCGACGTTGCCCTAAACCTTGCTCTAACCTGGATGGTTCGATATTGCCCTAAACCGAGCTCTAAATTTGATGGATCGATTTTGCCCTAAACTGAGGTCTTAAAAAATTTGATGGATCAATGTTGCCCTAAACCGAGCTCTAAACTTGATGGATCGATGTTTACTTAAACCGAGCACCAAACTTGGTAGATCGATGTTGCCCTAAACCGAGCTCTAACCTGGATGGATCGATGTTTTCCTAAACTGAGCTCTAAGCTTAATGGATCGATGTTGCCTTTAACCGAGCTCTAAACTTGATGGATCGATGTTGCCCTAAGCGGACCTCTAAACTTGATGGATTGACGTTGCCTTAAACCGAGCTCTAAACTTGATAGACAGATATTACCGTTTATTTATATATATATATATATATATATATTTATATATATATTTATATATAATATATATATTATATATATATATATATATATTATATATATATATATATATATAATATATATATATATATATTATACTATATATATATATATATATTATATATATATATTAATATAATATATATATATATATTATATATATTAATAATATATATATTAATATAGATATATTATTATATATATATATATATATATTATTTATTATTATATATATAATATATATATATATATATTATATATTATAATATTATATATATAAATATATATATATATATTATATATATATATATATATATATAATATATATATATATAATATTTACATTAAGTTTCACACCTCACGTGCCATAGCCCTATTCAAGGAGTGGGTGTTTCTCTACGTAATTTCTACCTAGGATCCGAACTAGATTCGAACCCGCGACCTTGCCATGCGACTCCGTCCGCTCTACCGTTTGAGCCATATATATATATATATATATATATATAATATATATATATATATATATATATATATATATATATATATATATATATATAATATATAGTATATATTATATATATATATATATATATATTATATATATATATATATATATATATATATAATATATATATATATATATATATATATATGTATATATATATATATATATATATATATATATAATATTTATATATATATATATATATATATATATATATATATATATATATAGTATATATATATATATTAATATATATAATATATATAAATATATATTATATATATTATATATATATATATATATAATATATCATATATAATATATTATTATTATATATTATATAATATATATTATATATATAATTATATATATATATATATATATTATATATATATATAGTAAATATTCATCAATGATTGCTAAAGGATATAGTTAAATTAAATAGCAGCCCTTGTAGAGAATCTTGTCAATAATTTTAGAAGGAAGTCAGTATTTTATCAAAATTAAAATATTTAAATAAACTAAAGCACAAATTTTCGTTTCTTTTCTGAAACCTCATCAGGTGCAGTTATTTTGTATGTAAAATTAAAATTAATTTATTTAATAATGAGAATTAAAAAGTAATTATATTTTAAGCTTAAGATTTTTATAGAAATTGTTTCATATGCTATTTCATGATGGGATCTATTTGAAAGTCGTTTTTTTGTACATTAAAATTATTGGAATTGTTAATACAAAAAGATTCAAGTAGTTTTCTTCTTGTGTAAATCTTTTTGAATATATGAGAGGATCAAGTTTGTTAATGCAATAGTATGTTTATGTTGTGGAACGAAGTAAGTGAGGGCAAAATTTTGATTGTCTATGGTAAGGTTATGTTTGTGTTATGTTCTAGGGTAAGTAGAATTAATTGTTTTAAAGTATCAAAGGGAAATGGTAACATAAAATTGTTTTCATCAATAAATCGGATAAAAGTGAAAGAGTTAAAGGACAGGTACGGAGGTGAAAAGTGAGTTACATCAAAACTTACAAAGAGTGGAAGGCCGCGACATAGCATACGAGTGGTAGATTGATGTTTTTGTTTTTTATGATGAAATCTTCAGAATGGGTAAATATGTGAAGAAGGAGAGTGTCAACAAGAGGAGAAAGTGTTTAGCCAACCATTTTAGATAATTTTAGCGGACAGAATCTTTATGTTAGAATATGATGGAGCGGAGAGGTGGTATTTGGTTTAGGGTTGGGGATACATTATAAAATTTAGAAAGGCTAGGGGGAGAATAGGTTTTTAAGATCAATTGTGAAGGTGAGCATTTCTGAAAGAATGCTTTTAGTTTATGGTTTGAAGTTAATTTGATGAAGATTTTTAAGGGATTTTAGTGAGGAGGGAATATGTGTGTTATCGATAGTAAAATCGTTCATTTATGTAGATAGTCGGTTTTGTAGGTATAGCAATATTATTACATTTGTCCGATCGTGTAATTATGATATTGTTGTTTTTTTGTAAGTAAGTAGAGAGCTGTATAAAATTTAGAGAGATGTTTTCTGTTTATTTAAGGAGTTGAGAATCTTATGAATAATTAGGCCTTCCATGAAATCCATAGAGTGAGATTCTTCTTTGAAGTTAGTTTTGTATTTTTCAAAATTCACGATAAATTTCGAAACTGGGTCCAAATTTTGTAGAGAAAATGAAAGTCCTTTGCCCAAAACAATTTCAATACTTTCAATATGCCTGATATCAATTTAGGAGATCTTAATTACGAACTTGGAAAAAAATTCTCAAATACAGAGATCTAATGATTTCATCACATATTAAAAAGATTTAATTAGGCTTCATTAAAAATTGCACAAAAATTTAGTGATACCTAAGACATTGATACCCAGCAATCTCAACTAATGATATGAATTCTTTCCCTGATATACATAGTGAAATTCTACTTGCAAAATTTCAATATTAGCAAGAAATTTAAACTCGCTTTTCGGTCAATGTTACTATTAAATATTCAAAATTTTCCAAGAGACATGGTATAAACATTACCCAAACTCTCTCGATACCTTCACCCAATTGCTCAATTTGGCACATCTGAGAAAAGATTTCAACATCAATGAAAAAAAGAGAAAACTCAGCAACAATTTGGGGTGGATTCAGTTCCACCCTCCTTTTGGATAGAGTTGAAGCTAAGGCTAAGAGACTTATAAACTGTCCCATACTTTCTGACTCCCTTGACCCTCTTTCTTTCTGCGTCGTGACGTTGGTGCCCTATCTCTTTTCTATAGGTATTACAACGGCAGGTGCTCGAAAGAATTGACTCTCGCATTCTCCACCACTGGCGTCCCCCTTCGTAACACAAGTTGGCTTGTTCTATTATGAAAAATTGTTTATGAAATATTTAAAGAGACTCAAGGATCACTCGTTGTGGTACCTCTTTCTTTCCAGCCACATCTGTTTTGTGGAACTTATTGCTTTCTTTTATTTTCCCCGCAATATTCAATCTTCCTCTATTTAAGTCCCGCTTCAGCGCTCGCCTGAGGGAATTGTGTTAGGTAAGGGACCGGGTGAGTTTACATTCATTTTAATTTGTTTTCCTTTATGTAATTTTTTTTTATTATTTATTTCTGTTTATTTTTTTGCCCCTCCTTTTGAAAAGGGCATTGCCCGTGAGTGGTGAGTATCATGCAAAAAAAAAAAAAAAAAAAAAAAAAAAAAATTCAATACTATTTATTATAATAGTGTATGGGTGAAGAATTCTAATATTAATAACATAATAAATAAATCATTTCTAGAACTAACGAAGGATCAAAAAAATATTTTAGGCTTTGGACCTTCATGATCTCTACAAAATTTGGACCCAATTTTGAAATTTAACGTGAATTTTGAAAAATACAAAACTAACTTCAAAGACTAATCTCACTCTCTGGATTTCATTGAAGGCCTAATTATTCATAAGATAAGTACTCAGCAATTATGGGATGAGAAAACTGGGTGCTTTAAAAACTACGCTTGAAGCGTTCTTTTTTGGGGACGTGGATGGCCTAGTGGTTAGAGCATCCGGTTATTGTTTACGCTGCGACGATCGCGGGTTGTCCAATGTTTCGAATCCCGCTGATGGAGAGTAAAATCTCCTGTCATTTAATCATTTAACTCCTTAAATAAACAGAAAACACCCTCTAAATTTTATACAGCTCTCTACTCACTTACAAAAAACAACAATATCATAATTACATGATCCGACAAATGTAATAATATTGTTATACTTAACAAAACCGACTATCTACATAAATATAACGATTTACTATCTGATTACAACACATATTCTCTCCTCATTAAAAGTCCCTTAAAATCTTCTCAAATTAACTTCAACCATGAACTAAAAAGCATTCTTTCAGAACATGCTCACCTTCACAATGACTTAAAAGCTACTCTCCCTTCCCTTTCTAAATTTTATGGTATCCCCAAAACCCATAAACCAAATACCCCTCTCCGCCCCATCATATCTAACATAGATTCTGTCCCCTATAAATTATCTAAATGGTTAGCTAAACAACTTTCTCCTCTTGTTGGACATATCTCCTCTTCACATATTACCAATTCTGAAGATTTCATCATAAAAACCAAAAACATCAACCCACACTCCCACTCTCTTGTAAGTTTTGATGTAACTTCATTCTTTATCTCCTTACCTGCCCCTTAAACTCTTTCACTCTTACCAAGATTTATTGATGAAAGTAATTTTATATTACAATTTCCCTTTGATACTTTAAAACAATTAATCCTACTTACCCTAGAACATAACTTTTTCGAATTTAATAACACTTTTCTGAAACAAAAATCTGGTCTTAGTATGGGTTCTCCCCTTTCCCCTGTCCTAAGTAACATTTTCATGGAACTTCTTGAAATCTATTATATATTTCCTAACCCCATTCTTACTAATGTTACTTGGTACAGATATGTGGATGATATTTTTGCATCCCTTCCTTCCAACATTAACCCACACAATATCCTTGATTTCCTCAACACTATTAACCCTAACATAAAATTCACAATTGAAACTTCAAAAAATAATTCCATACCATTCCTGGACGTTCTTTTAACTTGGTCCAATAATATTACTACTCTCCAATTTTCTGTTTACCGCAAACCTATTTACAAACTCAAGGCTTACATACATTGTTTTTCATTCCCATTTCAACACAAAATACAAAAATAGGGCACCACTTTCTTCCTTATTTCTCAGAGCTCTAAGAATATGTTCTCTCTCTTTTCTACAAACCGAATTTGATTACCTATTCTCTATTTTTCACAAACTTTCTTACCCAAACTTCATTATACAACGTGCCCTTAAACAAGCAAAAAAATCCTTTTATCAACCTCCCAATTATAACCCTTCTTAAAGAATTAAAAACCATCTAACCCAATAATATTAAATTCATCTTTTCAGATAATTTACCCTTAAAGATGACAAGATTCTCTACAAGGGCTTCTATTAATTACTATATCCTTTAGCGTTCATTGCTGAATTATTTACAATATATATATATATATATATATATAAAATAAGAAAAATTATATAGTATATATATTATATATAATTAATATATATTATATATATATATATATTTATATTTTATATATATATATATACTATATATATATATATATATAATATATATTATATATATATATATCAAAATAAAGAAAAAATAAAATAAAATTAAACCTATATTTGTCAAAAGATGGCTGTTGATCATTACAATTTAATGTGTCGACGATTCGCAAACCTTATGAGAAAATGTTATCGACCAATTTACTTAAGAAAAATATTTGCCGACGCTTTGGACAAATGAAATATTTCCAATGGCTTGTAGACCAATAGACGATTTTATTGATTTTTAACTTTATCCTGACGACGATTTGGGCTAAATCTGTTTTTTTTTTTTATAATTTTTTTTTTTTTTTTAGATCTATTGATTTATATATTTAGTGAAAGTTGGTCACCGATTATATAATAAACGTCTTTACATTTTTTACATAATTTACATTTTTTAATTTTTTTTTTATTTACTTGATAATGCAAAAGAGTTTTCATTAAAAAAAAAGAGATTTATAATGCTAAATATGGTTAAATTAATTTATTAATGAATTATTTATCTCTCTCTCTCAAATATCTTATATATATATATATATATATATATTATATATATATATATATATATTTACTATATATATATATATAATATATATATATTATATATATATAATATATATTATTAGATATATAAATATAATATATATATATATATATATATAGTATATATATATTTATATATTATATATATATATATATATATATATAATATATTATATATATATATATGTAATATATATATATATATTATTATACTATATATATATATATAAAATATATATATATATATATATAATATATATATATATATATATATATATATATATAATATATATATAATTATATATATACTATTTTTTATATACTAGTTATATATATAATTTATATATCATATATATATAATATATATATATATATATATTATATATATATATATATATATATTATATATATATATATATATTATATATATATATATAATATATATATATATATATATAGTAGTATTTATATAATATATATATATTATATATATATATTATATAATATATACTATATTATATATATAATATATTTATATATTATATATATATATATATTAAATATATATATATTTATATATATAATATACATATATATATATATATAATATATATATATATATATTATATATATATTATATATATAATATATATATTATATATAATTATATATATATATATATATATATATATATAATATATATTAATATATATATATATATTTATTATATATAATATATATATATATTATAATATATAATATATATATATATATATATTATATATTATATATATATATATATATTATATATATATATACATATTATATATATAATATATATATATATATATATAATATATATATATATATAAATATATAATATATTTTAATAATTATATATATATATATATATATATATATTAATATATATATATAAATATATATAAATATTGATATATATATTATTATATATATATATATATATATAATATATATTATATATATATATTATTCACTATATATATATATATATATATTTATATCCTACATTCTTATATATATATATATATATATATATATATATATATATATATATATATATATATATATATATATATATATATATATATATTTATATTATATATTTTTATATAATCTCTCTATATATATATATTATATATATATATTATACTATATATATATATATATAATATATATATATACTATATATATATATATATATATATATATATATATATGGCGGATGCCCTTTATTGTTATAAACACACACTTAATAAAATAAAACTTTAATATATTATTAAAACATGGAAAAATCTTTATTTACAGAAGTATTGCTCACTATATTTCGCCAGCATTACGCGTGGCCTCTTCAGGTGAGCTTTTTGAAATTAAAAAGTCTTCTACGTTGATGAGAGAGGAACTGGAGCTGCTATTATGAAATCCGGGTGGTTGTCAGTTTTTATTTTTTGCAGGATTTTTTTGTAGAATTTTGTGTTTGTCATGATTAAATTTTGTGTGAAATAAATGTAGATTAAATATAGATGAATCACAAAATTTAATCATGACAAACACAAAATTCTACAAAAAAATCCTGCAAAAAATAAAAAACTGACAACCACCCGGATTTCATAATAGCAGCTCCAGTTCCTCTCTCATCAACGTAGAAGACTTTTTAATTTCAAAAAGCTCACCTGAAGAGGCCACGCGTAATGCTGGCGAAATATAGTGAGCAATACTTTTGTAAATAAAGATTTTTCCATGTTTTACTAATATATTAAAGTTTTATTTTATTAAGTGTGTGTTTATAGCAATAAAGGGCATCCGCCATATAAATATTAAGAAAATAGAGATGAAAATCTAAATTTTGCCAAATATATATATATTATATATATATATATATATATATATATATATATATATATATATATATATATATATATATATATATATATATATATATATATATATATATATATATATATATATATATATATATATATATATATATATTTTTACTATATTATAAAATTTAAAAGATGAATATATATATATATATATATATATATATATATATAATATTAAATATCTATATATATATAATATATATATATATATATTATACCTGTATATATAATATATATATATTATATATATATTGTGACTAATTAACGGAAATTTTTTATTCTGTTTTTGAAATTCAAATTTATATTTGAAAAAAATAACAATGGAATCTCTGTTACTGAATGCAAAATGTCAATACTCGTAGCAGAGTCCATAAGATTTTGAAATCAATCCTTTATCATCAAGAATGAATAAGACTGTATAATTATCCGCCCCCAATCTTCATTCATAATATAATAAAACCAACCTGTTAACCCCACCCACAACTTCTTTGTGTTCTATTTTGATCTCACCCAGATTTCTCTATCTTCAAATAGATTTAACCCAGATTCCCCCAGTAAATCTAACCCAGATTTTTCTAACTTCTAACATAATCCCTCAGATTTCTCAATCTTCAAACCAGATCTCACTTAGTTTTACTAATCTGCTAACTTCATCTAACCTACATTTTATATATATATATATATATATATATATATATATATATATATTATATATAATATATATATATATATATATATATTATATAGTATATATATATTATATAAATATATATATATATATATATATATATATATATATATATATATAATATTATATATATATATGTATATATATATATATA
The DNA here is from genome assembly GCA_015478945.1 of Trachelipus rathkii. Lineage (NCBI taxonomy): Eukaryota > Metazoa > Arthropoda > Malacostraca > Isopoda > Trachelipodidae > Trachelipus > Trachelipus rathkii. The sequence goes on along the minus strand of JABUQX010083452.1, from coordinate 7,012 downwards.
TATATATATATATATATATATATATAATTATATTCTATATAATATATATATATATATATATATATATATATATATATATATATATATATATATATATATATATATATATATATATATCGTATTTAACAATATATTTTATATATATTATATATATAGTATAAATAATATATACGGTATAAGGATTATAGGCAATTATATATATATATATATATATAATATATATTATATTATAATATTTATACAATATATAAACAGATATAAGGATTATAGGCAATATAATTAAGATATTTTTCTACTGTTCAAGAATATATTTTTAAAATGAACATACTCTATATAATATATAATATATAAAAACATAATATAACTGGGTAACCGGGACTATGACCCTATCTCCTCTCCACAGCCTCCCCTAGTGTTACAACCTTCTCGCACGTGAGCGTATATGAAGCCCACTTCACTCTCCGTGGTGTCATATGAGGTACACTCTCCCTCGAGTAAATCCTCCGAGACCGCTCTAATTATATCTCTATTAATATAATTGCGTCCTAGTACCTCTCTAGAATACTATAGCTCTCTAATATACTCTCTCCTCTCAACATATAATTAATATAATATTAAAATATATAATAATAATATATATATATATATTAGTGATGCACCGGAGAGTAATTTTGGCCGGAGAGCCGGAGGCCGGAGAATGAAAATTTTAATTCCAGCCGGAGGCCGGAGAATGAAATTTTCATTTATACTTACCTTATATATATATATATATATATATATGAAGATTGATCTAAACATTCTATTATATATAATATTTATATTTATCTTATATATATATATATATATATATATATATATGAAGGATTGACTCTAAACATGCAATTATCATGCACCTTCCTCGTACGGATCCTAAGTATAAACTTACCTAGGAAGTTACACTCCTTGAAGAGGGCCTTAAACCCTGAGCGTGTGAACTACTTGTGCACTATTGGAAATTACATTCACTATCAGAGGAAAACCCAAAAGATAAAGTTCAAAATTATTACTAGCACAAAACCTTTTACTGGCATCATCACTTGAAGAGAAATATAAAGCCATATATTTGAATAAAAGAATATCTAATCTTCAAGAGGAAAAAGTGGCCGAAAAAAGAAAACATGATATCACAGACCACAGCAGATGAGAATTTCAGTCCATCCATTTATCATCAACTTCTACCTTTATTAAAAAGATTTCTTTAGCCTATACTGTTTGAATTAACTGATAAAACAAAGATTTGGGAAGTTAATGATAGAAAAAGCACAGAAATTCATTTCAAAACTGGGGAATTGATTGCTGTGGACAATCTGCCATTTTCTTTTGTTGAAGACATTGGATTTAAGAGATTAATAAATCACGTATTGTACACAATATATATTCATCAAGGAGGTACTTTTTCAAAAGAGATTATCAAACAATATAAAAAGGGTAAAGAACAAATAACACTTCAGCTGCAATAAATTCAAGCAATATCATTAATATCAGATATTTGGACTTGCTCATATAACAATGAAAGCTTTTTAAGTATGTCTCAGGGCATTGGATTGATAAAGATTTTCAAAGGAAGAGTGGAACATGATACAAATCAGTAGTTTTATTGTTTCTCATTCAGCAGAAAATATGTCTAAAAAGGAGAAATTACTTAAGAGCTGGGAATTTAAAAAAATAAAAATTCATTGTTGCTTAAGTTTCACACGCTCCAACCTTTTTACTCTCTCAAACTAATCCTCTTCCCTACTAGGCTTTTCATGGATAGTAACCCTCTTGCTCATAACTCCTCCTACCTGTCCCTTCACGCAAAAAAAAAATGTTTGGTTTATTTTTGTTGGATAGGTAATGTTCTTCGGGTTTGCTAAATATCAAAAGACTCAAATTGAATGACCTCCTTTCTATATGCCTATTATTTTTTATTTTCAACATTTAGTAACAATTAATTTCAATTTGATATACACTTTCAATATATATACACACTA
>JABUQX010083451.1:0-38011 GCA_015478945.1 Trachelipus rathkii | reverse complement strand
TTGAGGAGAATTTAAAAGAAATTAAAAGAAAAAAGAAATTGAAACGAAATTAAAACTATGTAAAGGATTGAGTTAAGAAATTTAAAGAAATAAAAGAAATATAATAAGAAATTATAAAGTATCCAAAGAAGATGGATAGACATATAGTGATTGGAAGAAGAGTCTAAACGAAGAAATAAAGAAATTTAAGAAATGAAAAAGAATTAAAAGAAATTTTTTTTAAAATAAATTAGAAAAATGAATTACAATTAAATTATATCAACATTTTATTTAATAATGAAATGTAAAAAAAATTTAGAATAAGAATTAAAAGAAATATCAAAGTAAATAATTACAAATTTCATCAGAAATTATAAGAATTAAAGGACAAAATTAAAAATGAAATTAAAGAAATGTTTAAATGAAGAACTTAGAAGCATAATTTAAAAGAAATTAAACAAATTACAAGGATATTATAAGAATTAAAAGAGAAAAAAAAGAAATTAAAGGAAATTTAAAAGAAGAAATTAAAAAGAAAATAAAAGGGAAATTATTTTTAAAAGAAAAATCAGAAATAATAGGAAATTTTATAAAAATTATGAATAACAGACTACTTAGTGAAACGAAAACGTTGAAAGAAATTAAAAGAAAACCATTAGAGAGAAATAAATAAGTAATATTAAAAGAAAGTTAAAAGAAATTATAAAGTATTTAAAAGAAAATTTTTAAAGAAGTAATTTTAAATAAATTTAGAGAAATTCAAAAGAATTAAGAAAGGAGAAATGTTAAATAGAGAAAATTAAAAAAAAATCTTAAATTAATTTAGATTAAGATAATAAAAACAAATTTAGCAATCTACAAAAACAATTAAAAGAATATAAAGGACCAAATAACATCCTTAAAACAAATTTAAAAAGAAATTTTAAAAGGAAATTAAAAAATTAATTAAAATTAAATTATTAAAAAGAAATTTAAAAACATAAGTAGAAATTAAATACACAAAAATAAGTGAAAGGAAATTAAAGGAAATTTAGAAATTAAAAGAAATTAAAAGTAATTAAAAGAAATTAAAAGAAATTAAAACAAAATTTAAAAGAAAAAATTATAATAACGTAATTTTTTTTTCCGAAATAGAGAAACTAACAATTTTTGTAAACCAAATCAATGGAATTAAAGAATAATTAAAAGAAATTAAAGAACATAAAAGAAAATTAAAAGAATATTTAAAAGAAATTAAAAGAAAAAAAGAAATAAGGAAAATTAAAAGATAATTTTAAAGAAGTTAAAAGGAAATAAAAGAAAATAAAAGAATTAAAGGAAATTAAAAGAAAAAATTAACAGGAAAAACTAAAAGAAAGTAAAAGAAAATTTAAAAAGGAAAAAATATTAAAAGAAATAAAGAAATTCAAGAAAAATTAAAAGAAATAAAAGTACAATAAAAGAACGAAAAAAAAGAAATTAAACAGAAAATAACAGAAATTAAAAGAAATCTAAAAGAAATTAACAGAAATTAAACAAGAAATTTTCAAAGAAATTTTATATTAAAATGAAATTTTTGAAAAGAGTATCTCAAAAAAAACGTTTTTTTTAATTTAAAAGAAATTATTTTTACAAGAATTAAAATAAAAATAATAGAACATTTAAAGAAATAAAAGAAATTAAAAGAAATTATTATGGAAATTAAAAGAATTTAAAAAGATAATTTAATACTAAAGAAATTGAATGTAAATTATAAAAAAATTTATAAATTTAAGTAAGAAATTAAAATAGAAACTAAAATTTTATAAAAGAAATTTAAAAGAAATTGAAAAAGGAAATTAAAGGAAAATTCTGAAGAAAAATTAAAAGAAATTAAAAGAAATTAAAAGAAATTAAAAAGAAATTAAAAAAAAAAAAAAAAAAAAAAAAAAAAAAAAAAAAAAAAAAAAAAAAAAAAAAAAAAAAAAAAAAAAAAAAAAAAAATAAAAAAAAAAAAAAAAAAAAATTAAAAGAATTAAAGAAGTTAAAAGAAATTAAAAGAAATTAAAAGAAGATTAAAAGAAAAATTAAAAGAAATTAAAAGAAATTAAAAGAAATTTAAAAGAAATTAAAAAGAAATTAAAAAAAAAAAAAAAAGAAATAAAAGAAATAAAAGAAAATTAAAAAGAAATTTTATAAGAAATTAAAAGAAATTTTGAAATGAAATTAAAAAGAAATTATAAGAAATTAAAAAAAAGAAATTTAAAACGTGAAACATTTTTTTGTTTACGCAGAAATTGAAAATGTTAAATTTAAAAAATTTGCGTTTTAAAAGAACCAAATTATAAAGAAATTTAATAAGAATTAAAAAGAAATTAAAAGAAATTAAAAGAAATTAAAAGAAATTAAAAGAAATTAAAAGAAATTAAAAGAAATTAAAAGAAATTAAAAGAAATTAAAAGAAGTTAAAAGAAATTAAAAGAAATTATAAGAAATTATAAGAAATTAAAAGAAATTAAAAGAAATTAAAAGAAATTAAAAGAAATTAAAGAAATTAAAAGAAATTAAAAGAAAATAAAAATTAAAAGAAATTAAAAGAAATTAAAAGAAAATAAAAGAAATTAAAAGAAATTAAAAGAAATTAAAAGAAAATTAAAAGAAATATTAAAAAGAAATGAAAAATGGAAATAAGAGAATTAAAGGTTTTAAAAGAAATTAACAGAAGAAAAAATTTAAAGAAACTATCTAAAAAAATATTTAAATTGAAAATTTAAAAGAATTACAAAGAAATTAAAAAGAAATTAAAAGAAATTAAAAGAAATTTTAGACATTTAAAGAAATTTCAAAAGAAATTTTTATATAAAATATTAAAACAAATTATTAAAGAATTAAAAAGAAAATAATAAAAAAAATAGGAAAATTATTTTTTAATAAATAAATAAAAGAAATTAAACAAAATTAAAGATTCACAAGAAATTTAAAAGAAAAAAAAAGAAATTTTCTGTAAGCTTATAAACAAAATATCACTAAAAGAAATGTTAAAAAATGAAAAGAAATATTAAAAGTAATTTAATAGAAATTATAAGGAAATTGAAAGAAATTGAAATAAATTTAAATAAGAAATTAAAACAAATTAAAGAAATTTAAAGAAATTAAAAGAAATTAAAAGAAATTAAAAGAAATTAAAAAAGAAATTAAAAAAATCTAAAGAAATTTAAAAGAATATTTAAAAGAAATAAAAAGAACAGCAATTAAAAGAAATGAAAAGAAGTAAAAGAAATGACAAGGGAAAAAAAAAAAAATTTGGTAAAATCAATTAAAGAGAAAGTTAAAAAGAAAGAAGAAGAAGAAAATTAAAAGAAAATAAAAGAAATAAAAAGAAATTAAAGAACTAATAAGAAATTAAAAGAAAAAAAAAAAGAAACTTAAGGAAGATTGGAGGGAGAATTTTAGAGAAAAATGAAAAAATAGGTTAAAGAAAGGAAAGGTTATAGTGATTAAATTATAAATAAGAAAATTAAGAGCGAAACATTAGAATAAAAATTTATAACGAATAACTTAAACCAAGGCACAATAGTAAAAGATTAGTTGAACACAAAAAATATGAAAAGAAATTTAAAAGCGAAAATTAGGAAGAAATTAAAAGCTGAGAACTAAAAGATCCTGAGTTTATTATGAACATAAAAAAAATCAACATCTAAAATGTTAAATTCATAAATAAATTATTAAGAAATCTTAAAGTGCAAATAAAATAGACCATTTATAATTAAACGAACTCTAGTGATTATATCGATAAGTCTAAAAATATACAATAAGTGCTAAAGGAAGAGATTTCTACCAACTTATAATTGAAGTTATATAACGAGTTCATTAAAAACTTAAAAGAACATTCAAGAGTATAAAAATAAATGTTTAGAAAGGAAATTATAAATAGACAAATTAGATATAGACGAATTAAAAGATAGAAACATTAAGATCCGTTTGCGAGGAAATTTTGAAGATTAATTTTAACGAATTGATATAGCCCCGACATACTTACATCTAAAAAGAAATTACTCGATAATATATAAAATTAAATAAAGAAAATGCACAGGAAGTAATAAGAGAAATCTGAAAATGTTTTATCGACAATTATTTAAGAAGAAAATTTTATGCTCTATTCGCTAAATGGTGAGATCATGAAGGTAAGAGCTGAATGTTGTAAACGAAAAGTATGAGCAGAAATGTTAAAGAAAAAAAAGGTAAGAGATGAATGTCATGAGAAGAAATAAATAAAATAAATATAATAAGGAAAAAGTTTCCCCTATAAGAAAAAATATTTTTTACTTTTAAGAGAGAATATAAACACCTAAAGAATTTAATATATTCAATCCGATTTTTAATACAGAATACAAAGAATACAAAGAATTATAATTTATAAAGAATATTATAAAAATATATTTAATCTAATAATACTCAAAAGAAATAAATTAAAAAGAAAATATAATAGAAAAAGAATATAATATATAAGTAGAAAAAATAATAAAGAAATAAATTAAAGAAATAATATTAGAAATATTTAAAAATAAGAAACATAAAAAGAAAAAGAAATAATAAAATAAAAAACATTTTTTATAAGTAAATATAAAAGGAACTTAATTAAAAGAAAATTAAATGCAAATATATGCTCAATAACGATAAGATACTCCAAAAATAAGCCTTCAAAGAAGAAAGTAATATATAAAATGCACTAAGATTTATTACTTAAATTTTGAAGTAAAAAAGATGCAAATAATACTAGAAAAATTAAATTCAAAGAAAAATATAACAGACAATAAATAGAAATTATGTAATCCATTTCTTAGAACTAAGTTTGAGTTTGAAGTAAATACATCTTTATAATAATGGAAAATATCCACATTTACACTGTTACCTTCTTCCAACGAAATTAATGCAACTCTGATTCTATTTAGGCAATAACTCTCCAACCACAAAATTAAAAGAAATAATAAAATATATAGGAGAAACAGATTCCCTATAACAAAGATGATTTACAGTAATTAAAACGAAAAATAAATTAAAAAGTATTAAATTAAAAGAAATTAATTTTATAATTATAAAGAAATTCAAATAAAGAAATTTACTAAAATAATAAATTAGATAAAATAGAAAATATTCTCCAGAACTATAATATAAGAAATTATCTATTAAGAAATTAATAAGTAAATTAAATTTAAACTAATTAAGAAGGAGTTTTTTCTGAAGTAAAACCCGAATTTCATTAAAGAGTTCAAAAGCATGATCAAGTTAAATTAAAACGCATTTATTTAAACTGCTCCTTTTTCCGAAAATACTTTAAAATAAAGTAATAATTAATTATAGAAATTAATTAAAATCGAATTTTCCAAGACTAAATTTTTAAGAAAGTGAAAAATTATAACAATAAATATATATTATAAGCGAGAAATTACAAAAGTTATTAGAGATATTATTAAAATTAGAGATATATATATAATAATAAAATATCAAATCAACAGAGTGAAAAGAAACAAGCAAGGACAACAACTTGCACTAAGTGGACATAGCCCAACATCACATTAAAAGTGATTCATACCAAACGACAATCTCAGGACCAAGAAATTCACCAACAGAAAGGAAATTTAAAAGAAGCTAAAAGAAATTAAAGAAATTATAATAAAGTTTTTAAGAAACTTAAAAATTTTTTTTTGCAATATAGTATATTATTAATAAGTACATTATATATTAAAAAGGAATATATACATAAATAAATTGAGCATATTTTGGAAATATAAATTAAGCTTTTATATAATATATTTGTATTATATAGCTAGAGCCATCATTCGTATAAGAAACATTATAAAATGAGAAGAAACTCGAAAAGTGAAATTAACATAAAAATTAATATATAACGTGATTCAGTGAATGTTTGAAACAACACATTATTAGCGTATCTGAAGATTTGTTTAAAGTTTATTCAAAGACAAGTAAATGTGTCCCTCTTGAGTATATTAATCCATTTTATATATAATTATAAACAAAAATTCAACAATATATATCAAACATGTGAAATTAACATAGATATGTTCACTTCATCGAATTATTAACTTTCTTTGTCTAATTAACAAGAAATTTAAAAGGAAATTAAAAGATAGTATAATTATTATTATTATAAGTTAAATTCTATTATATTTTTATTCTCACGAGTATATTAAAGATCCTATTTAGAAAAGAACAATTAAAAGAAAATTAAGGTAACAGCTAATTTTTAAAGAAAAATTATTATAAAAGAAAAAATTTTATAAAAAAAAATTAGAAAAAATTCAAACGCCATTCCCAGAAATCTTTAGTTATATTAAGATCATTAATAGGGCATTGTAATATAGAAATGCTAATAAATAACAAATTAATTATAAAAGAAATTATTATATAAGAAAAATAGGTAAGAGAAACAGAATATATACAAAAAGGAAAAATAATAGGTTTATGAAATGTATAAAAAGAATTGTGAATTAAAATAAATTATATAATATAATAAAATCAAAAAGAGAAGAATAAATTGAAAATAAGGAAAATAAATATAGAAGGAAATGTGCAAGATAATAGAAAATGAAACAGAAATAAAATTTAATAAGGAAATTTAAAAGAAATTATAAAAAGGAAAATAATGTATAAAAAGGAAGTTTACAAAATAGTAAAAATCAAACAATCTTCATATATCAACTTATTTGGGGAACTAATAATGACTCAGAATATTTAATTAATAAAGATGAGAATATTAATAAAGAAATATTAAAAGAAAAACATAAGAAATTTAATATAAATAAATTAAAAGAAGATCAAGAAAAGTGTATAGAGGAAAGTTAATAATATAAAATGTACAGAAAAAGCTGCATCATAACTAATAATATTTAAAAGAAATTGATTCTAACAAATAAAAAAAGGAATTATCCAAATATAATAATTGTGTGCAAACTTCCTAAGAAGGAGCAGTTCTTCTTTCTATGAAGGAGATTAACGAGATAATAATAATAAGGAATAATTTCACTTAGAAAATAATTTCTATGAATAGAAGTAAAAAGAAAGGTATAAGAAATGAAAAGCAGAATTGATAATAACTGAAGATATTGATAAAGATTTTTAAAAATTAATAAGAATAATTTAAGAAATTATTTAATAAAGAAATATAAATAGAATTTCATAAAGGAAATAATAATTAATATTTAAAAATAAGAAGAATATTATAATAAGATACTAAAAAGAAATTTAAAGAAAGGCAACTACTTTACAATATAAAAAATGATAATTAATAAAAGAAAAATTAAAAAAAATTTAAGATTTGTAAGACAAAAATTAATATAATAGCTACAGTTATGAAATTAAAAAGAAATTAAAAGATAATATAATTAAAATAGACATAAATAGAATCTTAAATAAATGCAATGAAATTTAATTACAAAAAAATTTATCTAATATTAACTTATATATAGTGAAAAAAATCTTAAAAGAAATTAAAATATAGATAATATTAAATATATTATATTAAAGGATTAACAGAAATAGTAAAGTTCAAAGAGGAGTAGAATAAAGGATAACTCTAAAAGAAATTTTAAAAGATATATGAATAAAGAAATTTAACAAGATAATAAATTATTTAGCATTTAATGAGGAAGATATAATAATATTACTATAAGAATATAAAAAAAGAATTAAAGGAGTTATAAAATAGTGGAATATATTTTTTAAAAACATAAAAATTAAAAGTAAAATATTAATAAGGATAATTTATTTATAAATATGAAATATTAAATATTAGTAAAAGAAATAATTAAATAAGAAATTAATAAATAAAAAATTAATATTAAGAAATAAAAGGAAAATTAAAGAAAATTAAAAGAAATTTAAAAGATATTAAAATATAACATATATCAAAAATAGAAATTTTTTTTGTAAAGATTAAATTTATAAATATTATATTTAATTATAAATAGATTTTAAAATAAGTTAAATATTATGTAAAAAAATTTAATAAGATAATTAATATTTAGATTAAATAGATTATTTAGCAACGCAAATATTTATAACAAACAAAAATTAAAAACGGACTTCATGAAGAGAATTAAAAAAGAAATTTTTAAAAGAATTCTTAAATAAAGGAATAATTATATATTAAGAAAATAAATACTTGAAAATAAAGGAAATTTAATGTAATTTATAATAATTATAATAAATAGAATTAAATTAAATATAATGTAAACTAGATAAATTATAAAGATAACAATTATATAAAAGATAAATTAAAATATAGTAAATAATTAAAGATAAATTTAATATTAATAGGAAATTATATATTAATAAGATAAATTAAATATCTAACAATTAATTAAAAGAATAATTTATAAGAAATATAATATGAAATTGAAGTTAAAAGATATTTAAAATCTAATAACATTTAATAACTAAATTAATTTAAAAAAGATAAAGCTTTTTAAATTTTACAATTATTCTAACGAAATATAAAAAGGATTTACATTTTTGATAAGAAGTGAACAATCCACATGAGAAAGTAATTCATAATATTAGTAAAAAATTAAAAAAAAAAAAAGAAATAGTAAATCTGTCCTTCGAAAAAAAAAAATAAAAGAGAATAAAAAAGAAATTAATTAAAAGATATAATAATAATAAAAGAAATAAAAAAAGATATATTAAAGAATATAAAAATTAAAAGAAATTAAATGAAATAAAATAAATTATTTATAAAAGTTTATTTTTAATAAAGAAATTTAATATAATACAAGAAGAAATAATATATAAGGAAATAATTAAAAAGACATTTAAAGAAATTTATAAAAAAAAATTATAAAATGAAATATTATTAAGAAAACAAACAGGCGGAAACTAACATGGATATAGAATTTTATTAAATCAGAAATTATAATAAGAAAATATAATTAATAAAGTGAATAGATAATTTAATAAAGTAATAATATAATTTAAAACTACATGTAATAATACACAAAAGTAAAAATTAATAATAAAAAATCAAAAGAATAAATTAAATATCATAGATCATAATATAAAATAAAAGTAAATTATAATTAAAGGAGTAAGGTAAATATTTATAAAACAGAATGATTATTAATACCTTGGTTATAATTAAAGAATAATATTATATAAGAAATTATAAGGAATTATAAAGAAATTATAAAAGAAATTTTAAAATATGATTAATAATTAATATAATGAATAATAAAAAGATAAATTTTAAAGATATTTAACAAGAGAGAGAGCTGAGTAAAAATTAAGAAGAATCATATAAAGTATTAATTCAAAGAAATTAATATAGAAATTAATAAGAATATATTAAACAACAATAATTTTATAAAAGAAGATTAAAATTGAAAATTAATAAAGAAAACTATATTTGAACAATATTTAAATAAAGAATAATTATTTATAATTTAAAAAAAAAAAAAAAAGTAAATATAAATATTAAAAATGGATATTAATAATTAATAATTAAAAGCAATTAAAATTAAAGTACAATAAATGCTTTTCTTGGGGAGAAATATAAGTGAAATTAAAAAAAAATTAAAAGAATAATATTATAATATAAATGAAAATTAATAAAGAATAATAAAATAAAAGCACTGATAAGAAGCAAAAAAAAAAAAAAGTAATAAAGAAAATTTATATAAAATAGATATAATTAAAAAAGGTATTAAATTAAAATGAAGTATAAATTATAATAAGAAAAATCAAGTTAAATACGAACCATATATTAAAAGAAACTACTAAAATTACATATAAGAATTAAAATGTTTAAAACCAATAGAATTTAAGATAAATTATATTAATTTAAATAATAAAAATTGAAATAGCTTAAATATAACTTATTATAAAGACAATATCAAACTAAAATATTCTCTCAAAATTATACTTTAAATAAGACATTAGTTAACGGGTAGAATATTTTTATAAAAAATTTAAAATATAAATTTTAAAGAAAAATTTAATAAGAAATTTTTAACAGAAAATACTATACAAAGAAATCATAATAAAGTAGTTAAAAGAAATTATATAAAGATAATTGAACATAAGATTGTTCTTCAAGATTATGAAATTATAAAGAAAATTAAAAAAGATAAATTAAATTTATATATATTTTAAAGAAACTTTGATAAGCTAATGATAATAAAATAAAATGACAATTATAAAAGAAAATTTAAATATAGTATGTAGAAATATTCAATTAACGATAATATTAAATACATATAAATTTAAAAGAATCATATATAGAGATATTATTAATAAACAAATTTAATAAAGAAAATTACGTGTTAATTTAGACAAAAATAATCCAATCAGTAAAAAAAATAATAAGATAAATATTTTAAAAGAAATAATTAAATAAGAAAATTATAAATTAATTTAAAAGATTAATTTTAAAGAAATATATTTAAATAAAGATAAATTAAAAGAAATGGAAAGGAAAATTTAGAAAATATTAGTTAATTAAATAAAAATTATTAGAAATTAAAAGAGAAATTTAAAAAAATAACTAAATAAGTGAAATGACAAAAATAATAGCTATGGCTGATTGTTTTACCCCCAAATTCAACTAACTACATAAATTCATAATACATTTTTAAAGAAATTTAGAAGAAATTATATTTAATCAATACTCTTGAAATTAAAATAAAATTTATGTTAATAAGAAATTATAAAAGATAAATATTAAAAGAAATTTAAAGAATAAATTAGATAAAAGAAATAAAAAAGATTATTATACTCGAAAATGTCAAATAACAGAACTATTTATAAAAGTTAAATTAAAAATAAATTAAAAAGAAATTAAAAGAAAAAATTTAAAAAGATAATTAAAAGAAATTAAAAGATAAATTAAAAGTAGTATGTCCCGAAATAATTTGTAAGAAATTATTTTAAAAGCATTGAATATTTCATTTAAATATATAGTAAATTATAAATAAGAAATTTTTAGAAGATCTATTATAAAAAAGATAAATATTATTAACGAAAAAAAAATAGATAATTATAAAATAGTAAATATTTTATTATATTAAAATGAAAATTATTATAAAAAAATATAATTTAAATAAAAAGCAAATAATTAAATATAATAGAATATATTAATAAAAGAAACTAAGAATAATTATATAAGAAAATTATTATATTGCCAGACGTAAATTTAAAGTCTGTCAATAAGTGCGGTTAAGGGCAATGCCTTAGAAAAAAACAATGTCATAAATACTCCCAAAGATAAAATTAAAAGAAATTATAGAAATTGAAGTCATTTCTCGCGAGAAAGAAATGAACAACGCTTTCAAATACTTCCCAAGATGAGCAGGATTGAAAATAGATCGAGAATTTTAATAAGAAATATTAAAGAATTGACAAGGATCATCGTTAGTATTGTTAAGGAAAATTAAAAGGAAGATGTTGAAGATTCGTATTTACATGAAAAAAAAGATATGAGATTAAGGGAAATTCAAATATGCTACCAAAGAATTTTTTTTAAAGATAATTTAGAGAAATTTTAAGAGCAATAATATAAGTTAGAGAAATAATTAAAAAGAATGTTTATCGGATTAAGAAATTTATATACTAGGAAATAGCTCTGGATATTCGATTTTTATTTTGGATGAAGTTATTAAGAAGGAATATAGTCTTGTAAAAGAAATTATAGCTCAAATTTAAATAAGCCATACATAAATAAGAAATAATAATGTTATAAAATTAAAATTACATATAATACATAAAGAAATTGAAAGAAATAAAGTTTAATACAATCGCAATTTAAAGAATTAAAAAAAAATTATTAAAATAAACGTATAAAAATTAAAAGAATTTAAATAAAATGAATTATAAAAATATTAAAAATATTTCAAGAATAATATATAGGGAAAATATGCACATAGATTACTATCAAGATTAATAAGATTTAAAGTAATTACTTGATTAATCACAATAGAACAAAAAAGTATTAAAAGAAATTTATTAAAAAAAAATTGTTAAAAATAAGAAAATTTGTAGGCCAAAAGAAATAGATTGTAAAAAATTATAAATTGGTCTAAAATAATAAGAAATTAATCTACAAAAATATAAAAAAAGTTTTAAAAAAATAAGAAATTGGTCTACAAAATATATAAATTGGTCAGCAAATATAAAAAATGTCTACAAATATAAAATAGTCACAAAAAAAGAATATTTTTAAGAATTTAAAAATGATATTCATAGAATTTAAAAGGTAGCTTAATATAAAATGAACTTGAATTGAGGAATATTATTAAAAAGAAATTAATAATAGGCAATATTAAAATAACAAATTGTCTATAAATAAGAAATTAGTTTAAAAACATTTCTAAATCATATTAAAATTAGATAGATCTATTTAAATGAAATTAATAAATATGAAATTATATTAAAGAAATTAACACATTTTGAATTCCATGGTAAATAATTACCTAAAATTTCTATGGTTTATTTATGTACAGTGAAATTTTTTTGAATTAATGATACAGAATTTGTCTTCTCTAATAGAACAAATTATTTAGTATAGTGATTAGTTATGACTCAATCAGAAGTCAAATATTCTCGAAGTTGATAAGTCCTTTTATAAATACAAAAATCATGTATTTTAAGTGCCTTTATTGAATATATAGGCAATTTTTTTATACCTTAATTATGTATTAATTTACATATAATATTATATATATATATAGTATATGGTCAGGCTTGCTAGAATTTTTATTTTGGTATTATATAATAAGGTGATAGCATTTGAATAATTTTTTTGTTATAGATAATTTTTTTATTACGTGCCTGCGAGGAATAAATTACTATAGATATTTTTGATTACTATCTCGATTAATATATATAACCTATTATTTATGTTTAAAAACCACTTAACCTTTTAGCGTATGACCTAAATATGTTTTTATACTCACTAGGCAAGTGTGATGAGAGTAACCCTGTATTGGGTTCTGGAGTCGGTTTTTATTTGATTTTTTTTTTTTTTTTTTTCTTTAACATTATTTATATATTTTTTTTTTTTTTTATAATATCTTATTTCTTTTTGTTATTCTTTTTTGTATAGATTTTTATTTAGTTTTTTTTATCTATTCTCTAATTTATATTTTATTATATTTATTATATAATAAAAAAAAATAAAATCTAGAAGAGTATTATAAAATAAATTATAAGATAGAGGGAAGAACATATTTGCTTGGTGATAAAGATAATATTCTGTTGGTTATGCAAGTGTTATAAAATAGATTATATATAAATCATTATCTATAATAGTAAATATTTCTTCATAAATTTATATTGTAGTGTTGTGAATTAACTCTTGGTAAGAATAACGATAATATTCTGTTGGTAATATGGAAATATTATTCTGCTTCATTTAGAAACTCTTTTTTATATATATATATTATTTATATATTAATATACTGTAACATTATTAGATATCATACTTACATATTGTACTCTCTCCGTTGATTCTCCATTTAACTTTAATTTCTATTGTATATTACTTCTTCTTTGGGTTAGTTATTATTTTATATCAATATTTCTTATCAAAAGCCCTGAGTTATGTAAGTATATATGACAACTCTGTGACAGAATTGACTATTTTTTAATATAAGTATTTATAATTTATAATTTTTATTGATTATGGCAATATTATTCTATACTTTTCTATATTAATATAATTGACTGTATTAGTATTAGTATCAGCAGAGTACTGAAAGCATATATACTGTTACGATTTGCTGCTACTCATAATTTTATTTCTCCATATATATAGTAGTATATATAATCTGAATCAATTTTACTCTCCTCTATTTCCAATGTCTCGTTATATTCCAAGAGTTAAGAGAAATTTGTATATTGTGTACAATATTGAGATGAGATAAGTGACTGAATTCTAGAGTATATAAGAGGATTCTATCCCATATGATACTATTATTTCCCGTAGTAAACAAATATTGACGAATTAGGCTTTCTTTTTAGAATAAATATCATTCAAATAGTCTTATATATTAGTGGTTTAGGATTATTTAGCTTTACTTTTCTTTCATATGTTGATGTATTGGGTTTATTCTACTATAAGGCTTGTATCCTGAGATATATCTTCTCATAAGAATTCCGTGACACTAGTTATGGAATCAACTAGGATTTCATAATGAATGGTATCAGTTCTTATATCTACCTGTTTGATACGAATAAACAGATAAGTAAAGCCTTCGCTTCTTTTTCCACAGAGTTGGAAGCCTATAGACAAACGGGTTTTTATCCATACACGCATCTTAAATACTTTTCCTAGAATCTTATAAATGGCTCCGTGCTCAAGTTAGGGCATCATTATACATATTACCACGAGCAATATATGGTTGATTATATATCTTTGTTTAGAAGCACCTCGTACGGCCCCCATATCCCTCTCAACTTCGAATTTCTTTTGTATGTTTTGTTTAAGTTTGGCACGCTCCGAATAATCTATCCTTTGCTGGAACTAAACCTAGAATAGATTTTATGATTATCCTACCGCTTTACCCCCATATTACGTGAACCTTAACATAAGCATTATTGAAGGCATCAGGTACACCATAACTTATCTCAATAATGTTGTTAAGTATCTATTACGAGTGAGCTTGTTTAATAATCTAAATTAGGCAACTCTGTACAGCTCTTTAAAAAAAGCACTTCGTTATCCATGAATTAATTGTTAACTGCTTTCTGTGTTATGTCGTTAGATTGTAAGAAAAAAATTCCTAATTGCAAAATCTTGTATTCACTTGTTTAATTTATCGTTGAACCGAAATTATATTACATTTCAAATATGGAACTCTCTCTTCTTTGGTTGAGAGCAAATTACTGAGCACAGGCGGCCTTCCATCTAATACTATCGAAACAGAAAACCTTCTGAATGTATCGATGCATGCCGAAGATATTGATAATATCCCTTAGTTTACTCCCTGATTAATACTAAGTACTTTACCAGCGAAATTTGAACACGTGTCATTTAACTTTATAATCCTTCACTATGGATAGTAGAATAAGGCATTAGATATAAAAAACAATATCTTATTATTTACACAAAATTAATATAATGAATAGGCTAAAGAATTATGGGGAACAGACTATACAAGTATCAATTATATAATGAAAAACACTAGTGTTCAAAAAAAAACTATGTATTAAATTCCATATATAATAGCTTCTAGTCTATAAAAAATTGAAAAGTATTAGAGTCTACGTTATATTCATATGTTATGTTAGAGTTCTTTAAGCTATGTTTATTAGGTTTGACCGATATCGAATATCGTAGTGTATCGAAGTTTAAATAATCTGTTTTTGAAATTATGTTTTTCTGTTAAAATCTGGATAGGACCCCCTATGTGACTTCTCTTTATACTGTCTACTGATTGTTCTTGTGATGTTCATCTTCGTGGGATCATTTACCTATATAAAGCTATATCATCAATACAAGAATAAAGATTAAGAAATATCACTCCAAATTTATTTATATATAGTATGGATTCACTCGTAACGTGAAAGCAGCAGAACAATTATATTTTCCTACTAATACTTTATGGATTATACATGGTCCATATTTCTAAGTTATCAGTATAAATAATATTTTTACTATTTGACCTATTATATCCAATAAATTGAGATATTTAGTAGACAATTATAGGCTTACGCTTTTATTTGTCTAATACCATTAATTATTTATTATAGATGGAATGCGCAATACTAATAATTATGTCACCCCCTCTCCACTGAATACTTATTTAGATAAAAAAAAATAAAAAAAAAATAAATAAAGATAATATATATCTCTATAATGTATAAGCGGTATATGTCAAGTATATATAAGTACTAAAACTTGAATACTCTAAATATATAATATTGTAATAATATATCTTAAAAAATACTCTCCTTTTGCATAGTATATATATAAAATTTATAATATTATTAAATATTTATTAAAAAAAATAAGAAGTGCGTTTATTCTGTAGATACCCCTCTAACATAGTGTAAAAGTGTATTTTTTATATAGACGTGGTATAGACCCTATATATATTACTATATCATATATATATATATTATTATTATTTTATTACTGTGGTTGGTAATTTGTTTTTTTTTATATAATATAGAATTATAAATATAAAGGTAATTAAATATAAATATAAAGAAATATTTATATGTTTTGAAATTTGAGTACCAATGGTATACCTATAAAAGTTTTAATATTTATATTACATAATTACAATTTTAATTATTATAATTATTAAAGAAATTTAAAAAAAAGAATTAAATTATGTAATGTATAAATTTAATATAAGTAATTATATTTTTATTAAATATAATTTGAATATTTTATCTTATCTTATTTTAAATTTTTATATAAAACGTATTTAAATAACAAGATTTAAAAAGAAAATTATTTTATTTAATGAAATGAAAAATGAAATATTAAAAGAAATTAATATTACTGTAATAATTTATTTTAATTATTTTAATATATTCATTATATCTTTATTAGAGATAAATATAATTTTAATATAAGAATAAATTAATGATACAACATTTATTTTTTTAATATTAATTTAAAAATGTAAATTATTATATAAAAAATTATAATTTTAATACGAATGAAATTTATCGGTTAAAATTTAAAAAATAAAGATATGTAAAGATAATTTTAAAATCATTGTTAAATATGTTAATTAATTATAATAATGCATTATAATTATTATAATCAAACATATATTTAATATTAGAATATAATTTAATATAATTAAAATTAATATATAAATAATTTGGAATATTTTATTAATAAGGAAATCAAAGAAAATTAGGTTAAAGTTATATTTAAAGATCACATTGTTAAAGATATATTTAAAAATTATTGTTAGTTATATTTAAAGATTCATAATTATTAATTATATTAGAATTATATAATAATTGAATTAAATAATAATGTAATATCTTTTTATAATGCACATATAATAAGATTAAGATATAATTTATTAGATAATTTTAAATAATTATAAGAATATTTAATATATATCTTAATATAAATTATCAATGAAAATTAGTCATTTTTTTTATTAATAAAGATTTAGTTATTCAAACTTTTTTATCAAATAGTTAAAAATAAAAAAGATTAAAAATAATATAAGTGTAAATAAAAGAGTATGAAATTGAAATTGTATTTTATTTAAGTATAATAGATAAGAAATTTAAAATAAATTAAAACCATTCTCGATTTTTAAATATGATAAGCATCAAAATATTTAATTGTATATAAGAAATATTTTCTCAAGAAGATTTTAATTAAAAACAAAATTAAAGAACTTTATCAAAAATTATAGATAATTAGATTATATAGTCGCTTTATGATCATTGGAAATATTTTATTAAATGTGTAAATATTATTAAATTATTTTTACTTATATAAGTAATTGAATAATGTAATTTATTTTAAATATAATTTAAGAAATTATGTTAATATAAAGAAGTTTTAATATTAATAAGTAAATTATTTAATAATGTAAATTTATATAAATAAAGATATTATAAATAAATAAATAAAAATATAATGAAATATAATATAGAATTATTATTAACATATGAAAATTTCTCTCTCTCTTCAAGAAAATTAAGAATATTAAATATAACAAAAATAAAATGAACTTCTTAACGAAGTGTTACAGATTAATTATATATAAAAAGAAATTATACATAAATGTTTAACATTACAGGCTGGAATAAAAGAAATATTGTCAAAGTAATTTACTTCTTTTTAAAAAAAATAAAAATTAAATAAAAAAGTTACAAAATGATTTACAAGAATATTTATCATAAACGTTTATTATATAAAGGGTACAAATAATCAAGCACTGTCGATCTAAAAAGTAAATTAAAAGAATGTTAATCGTGGTAGAGAAAAGGGATAAAGTAGTATGAATTTAAAATATAGTAATATAAAAAATAAAATAAACTAAACATTAAAATTAAATAAATATTAGAGATTACAATTCAATCTACATTTTCCTATTTTATAGTAAAAAATAATTTCATTGAAAGCAATTAGACAAATGCGAATAAAAATGGATCTGAACGAACGCATAAATTTTGAATAAATATTTGAGAGAAATTGAGAATATAAATTCAACCCAAGAATTTTGTGTATTAAGTAGTACACCTTACAAATATATACAATTTACGATATTGTGGCACTTGCATAAAAGGAAGCCAGTCTATCATCAAAGAATCTAGATAAAACTTTGATATATAAAAACTTCCATAACAATCAGATGAGAAATTGAAATCTCTATAATTAGCTTTATTAAATTACTTAGTGGTATTAATAGTAAAAATTTTATATAAAGTATAAATATTTTAAAAGAAATTAAAAGAAAATTTTAAAAAATATAATAAATTTAAAGAAATATTATAAATTATTAAGTAAATAGATTTAAATATAAGAAATTATTTGTTATAATATATAATGAAAGTTATAAAAAATAATTATGCTAAAAAGAATTACTATTTCCCCTTTCTTTTATATAAATAGTGAAACCAATAAAATAAGATAAATTTATTTATTAATATGAATAAGTATCTAATATTATTTCCTATTTTATATTTATAATATAAATATTGGATTTAACAATTTATAATTATTATATATGAAAATTTAAAAGATATATAACTTTAAAAATATAGTAATATATATTTTTATAAAGAAAAATACTATAAAAGATAATTAATTAACAGAAAAAAAATAATTAATTGAATTATTTATAAATACGGTAATAATATAATAATAGTATTTTTATATATAAATAAATTGTAATCAGAATAAATGAAAAAGTTAATGAAATATAAATTAGTAGAAAGATAATATTGAAAAATAGGGTGAAATACGTTCATTATAGAATATAAATTAATAATTATAATTTAAAATGTTATTATTATAAATAAAGAATTATATTAAGTACAAACTCTCAACACCTAAAATGTCATACCCAAAAGAACGAAAAGGTTATAATTCTCTAAAAAATAATAATATATAAAAAAAATATATATTAAAGAAAATTCCAAATTTTAAAAAGATTTTTTTTATCAACTTATATTCTCGCTACAAATATTATAATGAATATAATATTAATAAAAAGTGTATAGTAATTTGGAAGAATGCCATTTAAAAATTGAATTTTATTATTAGTATAATTATATATATTAGAAAGTTGAAATAGTCAAATTAAAGGATAAAATTATTTTTATCTTAGAAATATTTAAAATAAATTAAAAAGTTATATAATATTATTTTTAAAGAAATAATCAAAAAAGGCATTCAGTAATGATCTTTTTTATAATGAATAACATTTTCCGATTCAAAAACTTTAAAATTGGAACTTAAATTAGATTATATAATTATAATTAATTAAAAAGAAATTTAAAAAATTGAAATTACTGAAATTAAAAATATGTATAATAAAAGAAAGATTAATAAAGAAATTTAAATAATGATAATTTTAATAAATAATAATATTAATTTAAATAATTGATAATTTAAAAAGTAAATTATTATATAATAAAAGAGAACAACATATTTAATACACGAGACCGCAACAAAAATAACATAATTTTAATGGTAAAAGAAAAAAAAAAGAGAACTCACTTATATAGATAAAGAGAAATATTAAAAAGAATTAATGAAAAAGAATAACTAGAGCTACTAATTAACATTTCGGTTTTCCTACAATAATTATAAAATATGTAAAGAAATTGTTTAAAGAATAAAAATGTATTCCGTAGTTTTTTCGCTACTGAAATCAAACTTAATTAGAAATATAATATTTGAGAAATTAAAAGAAACCCTCTACCACCACAAAACGAACAGAATCCATAATTTAGAACAAGAAAAATTAATATATAAATTGAAAATTTAAAAACAATGCAGATCAATATCATTTACAAAAGAAGGCAAAAAGTGGGAAACTTTTTATTAAAGGAATAATTAAAAATGAGAAATTAATTTTACTAAGTAAATTGGAAGGAAAATCAAAAAAATCCATTAATACCTTTTAACTATAAAGAATAACATTTAAGAATCATTAATATGGAAAGAAAAAAAGAAAATAATAGATATAAAGCAAGAAAAGATGAAATAGTTAAACAAAATGTTCAATCTACCAAAGCAAACTATCTAATAATGTAGGGAATACTTTTATGCAAAGAAATTTATATAATGAAATTGTGCTTTATAGAACATATATAATGAGTGCAGAGGTGATATACGAAATTAAAAGAAAAGTACTTAGAAATTTAAAAAGGTAATGAAAAGAAAAAAAAAGAAAATTAAATGAATCACAGAACAAA
Source organism: Trachelipus rathkii (assembly GCA_015478945.1). Taxonomy (NCBI): domain Eukaryota; kingdom Metazoa; phylum Arthropoda; class Malacostraca; order Isopoda; family Trachelipodidae; genus Trachelipus; species Trachelipus rathkii. Next base: position 17,653 of record JABUQX010083451.1, on the reverse strand, counting down.
TATTTTAAATAGCAAAAATAATAATTAATATAGTGATTAAAAATATGATACTTATAAACAGATAACTTCTATGGAATGGGAATGAGGTAAAGAAGCAATTTAACAAAAGAAACCCTAGAAAGAAATTAAAAGAAATATAAGTTGTATTTTTTTGACAGAATAAGAAAACTTCTAAAAGAGATTTTAAAAAAACAAATTATTCTCACATTAGAGAATAAATTGATAGTGAAGTGATAATATGGTAACCATGCTTATTAGTTTTCATATTTAACAGACAGTTAAGAAGGAAATGCTTTGCAGTTATCCATAATTTAAAAATACATATTAAAAGAAAAAGCGGAATTTCTACTTGAAAACTTAAATTCGTTAATAATAAAGTTCTGAAGTAGATTGTATCAGAGTAATGGAAAAGAAAATAAGAATTAAAAAGAAACAACATTAGCAGTGAAGAAATTAAAAGAAAATTTGTAAATAATTAACTGAACTATGAGAACTTGAAGAATAAGATTAATATTAATAAATTGAAGTTTTAGGTATAATTTTTGCTGTGTTAGAGTTAGAAGATGAAGATTTAGAGAGGGTGGTTTTTATGATCAATTTCACTTCAAAAAAGCACTAATGAATTTGTCGCAAAATCCCACTTCATTTACGAATGTTGCATTGAATTTGCAATGTTACATGCAACATTTTACCGGTCAATATCGTTTTGTTACTACTCACATACGTAATCAAACAGAGCACACTCATCTGTCGCTCCACTAACCAATATATGTTTATGTATGTTTCTCATGTATATCTTATTTTCATCTATTTGGCAGCATTTAATTCTAAAAAAAAAAAAAAAATATTTTAGTTCTTGCCCTATACTAAAAAGGGGGTCTAATATTCATCGTCATGGTACATTACCCCCTTCATGTTTAATTAACCTAGCAAGCATGCTGTTTTATTCCCATTAAAACTACCAAACAATCATTTAATTCATCCAAAACACCTCCTTTACTTCTTCTGCACTATCATTTAATGGGTCACAGGTACTTGCAAATAACCAGTTTTCATTTCTCTATTTCATTTTTGCTAACATTAATATTGAGCCAATAAATTTACTTTCTTTCATATGCTCCCATAATTCTTCTTTCATAAACATCGCTACACCTTTACTGGCTTGACGCTCTCATTCCCCCCATAAATTAGTACCCTAGAGCTTCCAAACCTTTCCTCTCTCTTGCCTCTCAGCTTCGTCTCACTTAAAGAACCTATATCTTTTCCCTTTTCATTACATATCGGCCATACCTCTTCTCTCTCTTTCCCTCAGCATTCACTCATGTAAAATTCTGACAAGAAATTTTAAAGATTCCTCTCTTATTTCCCACTTTCATCTTTGTTTCTTATTTGGTATTTGCTTTGTTTTTTTTGTCTGTGTGCTCTTAGCAATTGTCTCCTTCGCGTTTCTTTCAGCGCACCTGTTCTTGGGAAGAAACCCAGATTACTAGGAGCGTTTACAGCCTCTTGTAGTCATTGATTTTCAATAAATTTTATAAACAGTTATTAAAACCTTTCTATCACAAAAAATTAAAACCACTTACCTCGTACAACGAATGAATGTTGTTAGCTTTCAAGTAAGTCTCTTATTTCTATTTAAAAAACGAAAATCGATAAAGTAACTTTTATCCAAACTTAAAAGCGCGAGTAAATTGACGTGTTACAACTAACTCGCTCTGTGCGCGAGCAAGTTATTATACTGCAACGATACCGCACATTTGAAATATTTTTATAATAATTTAAAATATTTTTAAAACAATACTGATATATTAATAATAAAAGGTTAAATTTTATAGTAATTCTTAATTTTTTATACTTTTTGTGAAACTCAAAATTAATTATTGTAATATTTTTTTTATAAATAAAAAAAAAATGGCGAAAACTTAGGGACAAAAATGACATGTTTAAAATCACTAGAAAATAGATAATAATAAAAATATAATGATAATAATAATAATAATAATAATAATAATAATAATAATAATAATAATAATAATAATAATAATAATAATAATAATAATAATAATTGTAGTTAAAACACGTCCGCAAGGTTTCAAGCTTTAATCAAGACAAATATAAATTATATAAATATTGAATGATTTTACATAACAAAAAATTTATTATTAATCCGCGGTGCTCATTATCTATTAATATCTATATTCCTAATACACGCCCCCATGATTTTCAAATCATCATACTATTTTCCTCAAATCCTTTATATGCCTCGGAATTCCCGCTACATCTATATTAAATTTAGAATTTATTCTTGTTACCTTTCCTTTCATCCATCTCGTTGTACACTTATTTTGCAAAGGTCTTACCCACACCTCCTCTCCAATTTTGAACCTTGAATCGCTTCTACCAGAATCCACAGACTTCATTTTTTCAAGTGGATGCCCCCATCTATATTTGAAAATAGACCTATGAGGGACGCTCTTATCTTCTAATCCATTCTTTGGCGACATATTGTACCAAAACGTTGCCTCCTCCGGGGTAATTCCCCCCCTTTCTGCCATTCTCTTGATTGTCCTGTGATTTCTCTCTACTATTGCATTGTCATTTGCTCAGTTTGCTGCTCCAAACACCCGTTCAATATTCCATTTTTTACACAACCTCTCTACATCAGTTGATCTGAACGCCGTACCGTTATCCATCATAAGTTGTTTCATTGGCCCCCTTTCCACAAGCACTTCCTCCAACTTCCTAATGATTTCTCTTGCCGTCTCATTATTCAAAACTTTCCAAATTGCTAATCTGCTCGGTCCGCAATTAACAATTGAGAGGTAGTGCTTTCCTTTGTAATGCGTGACGTCGATCGCCACCCTCCACCAATTCCTGCTTACTCCTAATTCACCTTTCCCGAACCTTACTGGCGCAGGATCTATTGATTGGCACGCTTTGCAATCCTTCACGCATTTCTCCACCACTTTCCTCGTGGCTTCCGGTACAACCATCTTCGTCAGATACAAGGTTCTAATCACCCCAAATGATGTTTTTCATGCAAATCCTTAACTTCCTTTTCGATATTCGCGACGGCAGCAATTTCCTCTTCCCTCTGCTCTCCTTCTTCGAAAATTCCCATCCAAGATTTCCTGACTCTGGTTAAACCATCAGCTTTATTCATCTCTGATCTTATTAATTTAACACTCACTGATAACCCGAACTCTATTATCAGCTGACTCAGAACCCCCAATCTTCTCTTGATTAGCATTTCTGCTGAGCCTCTTGTTTTCACTCTTCTTTCCATTGTAATTGCTGAACCTAACCAATTGACTACCGTCATCGAATCTGTTTTAATTTCCAGTTCTTTCAGACCCCACTTTAATGCCAAATTCACTCCTCGAATAACCGCTTCTAATTCTGCAACGTTAATATGACCCACGTCGTTCTTCTTTCTGATCCACGATCCGTCTTCAACAATCTTTCCCCCAATTTCCTATAGCCAGATTGCTTGCATCACACCATACTACTCCCTTATCTTCATCCGAAACTCTCCAAAAACCCTTTACTGGGTCTCTTTCCTTCACTTCCTCTAACATTTCCTTTAATACTCGAATGACCTTATCATCGACCAAATCATTCCAAATCTTTCATTCCACATGTCTTTTCAAATAGCTTGTGGCTACCCTTAGCCAACCTACAACCGGGTAGTGTCCCACCAATTTACCACAAATTAAAAATACTTCTCTTCTCAATTTCTCTCCCCCTTATCTCTACCTTTACTTTTCCCCTTTTCACGGATATTTTTCTTCCATCGAAAGCGGTGACTCGACTTATTCCCTCTATTTCATTGCAACAATCTTCCTTCACCACAGAAAGAGAACATCCCGAATCCACTAGGGCCTTTCCCCTTCTTCCATTTAATAATATTCTTATAATAAATAATTCTTCGGAATTCCCTCTCAATGCTCCGACGAGTCCGCCTCCGAAGCAGCGAGCCCGCCGTTCTCGTTTCCCATCTCCTCACATTCTATTGCAAAATGACCTTTTTTGCCACAATTCCAGCATTGAAATTTTCTTTTACAATGTTTCCTCAAATGTGGCAATCCGCATGAGAAACATTTAATCGAAGCTCTTGAATATTTTTGAAAGATTCTTGCTCCTCCTTCGCCTTTAGCCGCGGCAATAAAAGTCTCATTTTCTAGTGTTAGCAACGCTCGCGCCTTTGATAATATTTTCCCAAAATTCTAAATCTTCTATTTCAGGCATTGCTCGCAACTCTTTTCCAACTGACGTCGGCATCCCGTAAACAAATGCTCTTGTAGCACCATTTCATCCTTTATTTTGGCTATTGAGGCCAACCTCCTCAGCTCGGTTACAAATACATCGACCGGCTCTCCTTCCCATTTTTTATTGCAAAGCTTACCATACGCCTAAATGCGTTCATGCCAAAGGCCTCCCTCAAACGAGCCTTGATGCTGTTCGAAATTTTCTGATCTCCCTCGTCCATTTGAAGAAAAACAGCCAGAGCATTCTCTTCTAAAAATAGCGTAATGAACGCTGCTTCGTCCTTCACATTGTTGATCCTTGCTACCATGGACACCTTTGTTAACCAAGCCTCTACATCTTCGCTACCATCATAAGACTTCACCATTTCAGAGAGCTTTATCCCTTTTGATCTGTCCATTCTTTTTATTCTTCTGGCCCGGATAGCTTGTAGTTAAAACACGTCCACAAAGTTTCAATCTTTAATCAAGACAAATATAAATTATATAAATATTGAATGATTATACATAATTTAAAAATTTATTATTATACTATGGTTATCATAACATAAAATATCTATATCTAATACAATAATACAATAATAATAATACAAACTAATAATACTAATAATATAATAATATTATTAATAATATAATATTAATATTATTATTATTATTAACAATAGCACTGATCATCAATAATAATAATAATAATAATAATAATAATACACACACACACAGTGATATTTATATTTGTATGTATATGTTGTGTATGTATATATAGCAGGATATGTTATATATATATATATATATATATATATATATATATATATATTATATATATATATATATATATATATATATATATATATATATATATGTTGCAATAATCCAATATTGAAATAAAAAGACATTAAATTCATTTAAGTCTAGTAAGCACTTAAAATCTCATCTTGTTTAGGCTTCTGAATCGATTGGCACCACCATATCATAATATTTGGTAACTTGTTTATAAATTGGAACACTTTTATGTTTCTTTAAGCTTTATGACCCATAAAAAATATATCTAAGACTTTCGCAAGACTCCCCGAAAATCCCTATGAGAACAACCCCACAGGGATGATTCATCTGCATCCCCTAAAAACACCCCTCTTTTAGACGCTCCCCAGAAACAGAGAGAGACAGAGAGAAAGAGAGAGAAAGTGGAGGGAGAAGGAATTGGAGATGGAGGGCTAGTAAGTGTTATAAGGACTTACAATCTCAGATCGTAATTAGTTGGAACAGATAAGACTTTGGGATCACAAGCTTTTAAACTTAGGATATCAGTTAGGCATCAGATTCTGAATTCAGGGAGGAGTGAAATTTAGAGTTCCAAGTAATATTAAAGAAATTAGTTTATTTGAAATTGGGGAATAATATCTTTATAAATAAAAACAATATATTTTTTAATATATATTAAGTATATAAATATATGTATAATTATTATATATATATATATATATGGTTATATTCTAATATATATTATCAGTATTTTTATTTTATTTTTATTTTAATATTAATAAATAAAAAGACAGGAAAGATCCATAAAATAAATAAAATGTAAATTGAAGGACTCAAAATTCTGGTCGAACAGAGGTAAATAAATGTGACATTTAATTATTATAATAATTTTTACTAAAAAGACACTAGATTTTTAAATTAATTGTAATTTATTATGAAAAACAATTATAATTCATATTATATGTATAGCATGATGCTTAAGAACTCAACTAATCTGAACAGAAAAATTAATAATAAATAATAATAACAATACAACAATATTGACAGAATTTACTTACAAATCTTAATCTTAGGAGGCTCTTAACCTCAACAATAATAGATATAATAATAATAACATTCGTTAATCCGTGATTACAAAAAATAATAATGACAACAATAAACATAATAATAAGCCAATAATAATAATAATAATAATAATAAATAATAATATAATAATAATAATAATAATAATAATAATAATAACAATAATAATAATAATAATAATAATAATAATGAATTGTAATATTAAAAGCTTTGTCAGATTTCCTTAATGAATATACTTCTTTCATAATTAAATAAAAATGTAATTATAATATAATTTTGTGAATTTTATAATATAATTTTATTTAAATTTTATTATAATATAATTTTATGAATAGTATTTTAAAATGCCCGAAATAAAAAAAATGATTGTCTGCCTTCTGTTCATGTTGCGATGTAAGATTTCATTGTTTGAAGTAAAAATATAAAAATGATAATTAAAGTCAAAAACTAATTTATCTAATAAATATTTACTAAGAATTAATAAATTTAATTATTTAATATGATTACTGTCAGCAAATATTACTTTTGGCTTTTAATAAAAATATAGATTGTAATATTCTTGTAAAACTTTTGATATATTTGAAATATAATACTAATTAAATTTTAATCAATATGTTATATTTAGTAAACTCATTATTTTAAAGTTCATTTAATATATATATTGTATTTCTTTGTTTTTTTTTAGTTTTTTTTATAGACCCCATTTTTGATGCTATGTGAATGGAAATAAATATGGAAAATTAATGCGTTTTAAAAACTACAAAAAAGTCGTATAAGGATTGTGATCCAAAAAAGAGATGACGACAAAAGTGGCGACAGCTTGACTTGCGGATGGTAATGGTCATATCTTTTCCTGTACTTAACTCCAAGACATGGCATTTAATCGACTTCAAGATCGAGGCTCGTAAGGAAAGATATTTGACCCATACGCACCTGGAAACTTGTGAGTACGCAAGGCCGACAACTTTCCATATCTCTCATTTCCTATCCAGACGGTCATGATGTGTGACAGACCTATCAACAACCCATTCAGCAGACGAACCTCTGTTTCCAGTGGAGGGTAAACCTCACTGAATTTCAACCAGAATCCCTTTGTAAGGTAGTATACTTACATATAAAGTATAATGTATTTTACAATACAGACCCTACATTAAAAATAAAGATTTAACGTAGAATAGGGAATTATATACAAATGGTATTTGTCATATTGGAGTCGGGAGACTTTAATATGCATAATATGCATCTTGTATCATAATTCCAATAATAAATACACAAAGTTTTTTTTATTACATTAATAAAGCATACGTTAATGCTCCTCACCACATTAACAGCTACTTGGAAAGCTGTATAACAGAGGTGACAGAAAATTCAACATGGCAATATTTAAAAAAAAAAAGATAGAAAGGAAAAATAAATTTATTAAATTCTTTAAATATTTAATTTTAATATATAGAAGATATATTAAATACATTAATTTTTCTTTTGGAATTTGACATTATTGTCTTAATTTTTTATTGTTATTTTTTTTTGTTTTTTGAAGCAAAATCATAAAAAATAATATAAAAGAATCGTTTGATTGCATTTTTTTTATGTTTTGTTCCGTGAAGGAAGATTTTTTAAGAAAACATAGAAAAAGTGCAATCAACACCTGTAAATTAATTAATTTAATTAAAACTTAATTATTTTTTTTTATTCCTCTAAAAGATAGAGTAGACTTAGTAAATCACTTCTGTGAAAATTTTTTTTAGTTAATTATCATAATTAAAGTAATTAGAGCTATAGAAAGATTAGTAAAATCTTAAATAGCAGACAGCGTTTCATAAAGGGAAAGATAAGTAAAAAGTGTGTTTGTAGGAATGTTTTATTTACGTTTGTAGTTGAATGAAGTCCAATTTTAAAACGTCAGCAAATCGTAAAATATCGTATTCATTCAACTCGAAGTGAATGGAGTGTAAGTTGTAAACTTAGCTCAGCATTTTTTCGAGAAAATCAGGAAGTAAACAAAGACAGCATTGAGAAGGACACTGACGCTGAGTGCCAGGCAAGGACGTATCATTGACCGATAAAATACTGAACTTGTCCCAGTGACCGAATATGCATTTTGCAAGCTTTCCTTTCTTGCTCTTTCCGCTATACACATTCACAAACAATATCTACATGGTAATAAAAAAAATTATATATATATATATATATATATATATATATATATATATTATGCATATATATATATATATATTATAAAGAGCATATATATAGATATATATTATTGAGCATATTATGCTGTTATATTGGCTGCTATTATGGTTATTATATAAGCATATATTGTTATTGTTGGTATTATATATATATATATATATATATATATGCCATTATATAGCAGTATATATATATATATATATCTATATATATTATATTATTATGTGCACAGCAGCATATATATATATATATATATTATATATATTTTACATCTATATTTTTAATTAGTTACTACTATATAAAACTAATATATATATATATATATATATATATATATATATATATATATATATATATATATATATATATATATATATATATATATATATTTTTTTTTTGTTTTTTTTTTTTTTTTTATGTATTTTTTTTTCTGTTTCTTTTTAATTATGTATTTTTTTAATCATTTTCTTTTAATTATGTATTAATTATATATGTCGCAACGTATCGAGTATATATAGTTGAAAACTTTTTGAAAGGTCATAAGGTAAGCGAGAATAACCTTTTGACCCCTAGGAAAAATATTAAGTAAATTTTTTTTAATATTTTTGTCTCGAAACCGGATTAGAAACAAAAGAGATTAGGTTTTTAGTGTGGCTTAGGAAGCCAAAGTGTTTTTTTTTCTTTTTTTGAGTGACTTAAAAAATATATATTTTTTTTTTTTATCGAAAATTTGTGATTTAACAAAAATATAATTAAAAAATATCAAAGTGAGGAAAATCCTTTTAGACAAGACCCAGACCACCCAGAAAAGGTCACTAAGACAAAAGGTCACCAAAGGTCAAAAGGTCGGAAAAAGGTCAAAAAAGCTCACAGACCCAGAAATTGCCCTAATTGACCCAAAAATACAGAAAATTACTTCATTTTTGACCTAAAACATTAGAGATTGTTTTCTTTGACCTACAAAATAGCAGAAGTTGTTAAAGTTAGATCTAGAAAATTGAAAATTTATTTTACTGACCTAAAATATTTTATACCGCAACCGAAATTCTAGAAACCACAAATTATAACAGAACTTGGAAATTAAATGCATAGATTAACTGATTACAACTTAGAAAAATATAGAACAGATAAGGTCAAGAAAGATGACCTAGAACATTTGAAGAACATACCCCTTTTCTAATCAGTATCCTAAAGGGTAATAATAAACCTACTATCTTATTAGTTACAGAGAACAAACTAATTAAGATAACTTCATTATCAATTAGAACAATTGAAAAAATATTCTATTTTATAGAACAATAAAGAACACTTATTGTGAACAAGACTTAAGAAAAATATTTTTATATTTTTTCGTTTAAATAGTTTACATTTAATATTTTATATCAGAAAATATTAAGTAATTAGAAGTTTCATTTAATTAGTGAAATAATTAAATTTTAATTATTAATTTTTTTTAATTGTGATTAACAATACAATTAACAGTGATTTAATATTCCGTAATATTTAATATTTTGAATATTTAAATATTTATTGAACAAAATATTTAATAGAATATGAACACAGAAAATTTAGTGGAACATTTTTTTTTGATAATGATAGTTTTAAATAAAAAAGACCTCAGAGTTTAAATCTTTGTGAACTTAGAAAAATTTAATAACAAAGTGATTAAAATTATTATACACAATATTAATTAAAATATAGTGATAAACACTTGTGAAAGATTTTAATTAATTATATAGAAACACTTCATGTTTAGTTTTTTATGAGTTTTAAATAAAAACTATATAAATATTTTCTTTAAAACATAGTAATAATTTAAAGAAAAGTAGAAACAGTGACAGTGTTTGTAGACCAAAAGGACTTAGAAAAGTGTTATAATAAGAGCAGTAGAAAATGCTATAGATAACAGACTAGAATATTAGAAGAACATTAGTGATCTGAAATACTTCTTTAGAAGATACTTTATAGAAAATTTTAGTATAACAATAGGATTGTTTCAAAATTTCATAGAAATTGCAGAAAATATTGAGCAATTTTGAGAACCAGAACAATCATAGAAAATTTATTGAGCCATGAGAGATAAATCAATTAAGGATGCATCTTCTATGGAAAAAATATTTTCTGATTAGTTTCTTATATTTTTAGAAAACTTCTTTTGATAGTTCATTCTTCATTCGTTAGAGACATTTTAGATGAACTTTGAACCAATAATTGTAAAATAAATAGGAATATTTATTCCTCATCATCTAAATAAATTGATAAACTACAATAAATAGCTTCACCACAATGAAGAAAGGTAGTGAAGACCGAGAAGAAGACGAAAGAATTTTACAACAACTAGCTTCTATGTACAGTAACATAGAGGAAGCTATTGATTATTATAGCTGGATTCATAATGAACCACCAAGTTTCCTATCAGAGGAACAAACAAGAACTCCTTCTAGCAACAGAAATAATGAAGATATTGTTATTGAAGAACAATATTCCTACAGAATGCCTACTGTACCTTGGATAATTGATAGAACCGTTCCAACAGATGGAAATATGGGTTATATTTTTACAGAATGTCATAGTGACATGTATACCCCTATCAATAATTTTACTGTATATCGTATGCAAGGCGCTCATTTAGAATTACCGCCAAGAGACTACAATGATTTTGATTGGTTTATTGATATGGATATTTCAGATCTTGATTACGAAGAAGATTTTGAAGATTCCATAGACACTTTATCTTTGTTAGAATGGATGGAACAGCCCGAAACAATGGACTACATTATGGGTATTTCTAACGAAAGTGAATCTCTCAACGATGATAATGAATATCAAGAACCTCTTAGCAATGATAATGAATATCAAGAACCTCTTAGCAATGATAATGAACATCAAGAATCCCCAGCGGAATTTCTTAGCAATGATCATATGGTAGATCATGATTATTGTACTACCCTGAATAATTCTTCATTAGAGATTGACGATTTAATGAATCATTTTGATATCTCTGTCGAGGGAACTAGACGACGCCAAATAATTATGGATCAGTTATACTGCGGCTCTATTGAGAATGAAACCTTAATGAACCCTTTAGACCATTTCATGAATAATGATGGTTCAAATATAGAGGAATATCCATATAGTTTTGATGATTCAGAGATTCAGATTCAAGTATTGGAATATTTTCCTTCTATCTTAACACCGATTATTGAGGTGTCTGAAGAAGTAGAAGAAGAACCAGAAGACATTGTTGTGGTTATAGAAGTACTTGGGGAAGAAGGAGATGTGAATACACCTCCCCCCACAACAATTAACGAATATAGAAATATTTAGGCAAGTAAGAGAGAACAGACCTCTTCTTTAGCCAAAAAACAAATAACACTGTGTTTAAAGTAGTACAAATGTTCAAAATAAGTACAAACGATAAAATAATAGTACAATTACATTTAAGAAACTCACTTAATTTTATTCAATGTGATAAAAAATAGTGTTGTTAAAAACATTCTCTTGAGAAGAGAACAACAATAAAAACGGTAACATTAATGAAGAAAAGAAGATGGACATAACAGACAGATAATTACCCATCCTCTAATAAATTTCTTTAGATTTAATTTTTTTAGAAGACATTGATAATACTTCATTAAAATATACAATGAAATTATATCTTCTCTGATCAAGAAGGATCATTAAAAAAGAGAAGAATAAACATAAGACTTAGATTTCAGATTGAAATTCAAAAAATTTCTAAATTTGCTCCCACTGATACATCTATGAAAACAAACTTTACAACAAAACACAGATGTATATATATATATATATATATATATATATATATATATATATATATATATATATATATATATATATATATATTATATATAGAGGATATTTGTTAAAATATATATAGATGGAGTGAGTGGTTATATGTATATATATATATATACAGGTTTTAATAATTCGAAGTGAAATTTGCAAAAATCGTGTGGGAAAATAGCATTTTTGACCCTAGACCCAAAGAGAGTAGAAAATCGGAAATTTCGAAAATTACTGTTTTCGTTTACCGCAACTTTGTAAATTTTACTCCCTATTTAAACAATATTAATAAACATATATGTATATATATTTAAACATATATATATATATATATATATATATATATATATATATATATATATATATATATATATATATATATATATATATATATATATATATATATATATATATATATATATATATATATTTTTATAAAAACAGAAAATTTAGAGTTTAGACCATAAATTTAAAGTTATCAGTTCAGCTTTGAGAAATGAAGTAAGGTAAAAATAAAATATTCCACATAACCAAATTATGAAGAAATTAAATGAAGAACATTGTCCTTCATCCAACAGACAGCAAAGGAGAACATATTACTCCACAGAAATATTATATTTTTAAATTAAAAATTAATTGGAATAAAAGTTAATTAATATCCAATTAATATCGGATTAATAAAAATGATAATCCTTTAGGAGGAAAAGAGATTTTAAAGAAGAATCTCGTATAGAAAATATTCATTCCTCAATAAGATAAGAACAGTTAATCATGAACAAATATTAAGAAGAAATTGATATTTCTCAAATATAAAACTCTTAAGGAAGAAGAGGTTTACATAAGCCAACTTAAGTATTAAATTGAAAGAAGGTTTAAGACAAAAGACAAAGAAATTAATTATCGCTTCAATATTATAAGAAGAATAGTGAAGTACTTAGATTTAAATCGAAATTCATTAAATCTAGATAGAATACTAGAATAACATTTTATTCTAGCAAACTTTAAAATAGAACTTTGAGGAAAAGTTGAAGTTTAAAAACAGAATTTATATGACATTTTTTAATTTTCTTTATCTTTTAGGAAACAAATTTAGATTAACAGTCTTTTGTTTGAAAATTACCAAACATCATTTTTGCACTAATTTTACAAAGAGTTTAGAAAAAACTGATAAAATCATCGAAGAACTTCAAGGATACCAAAGCTTATATAGAAGAAGCTGGAAATATCTTTTTGAATATTCCATGAACCAGGAATCAGGAATGAAAACTAAATCCTTGGAACAAATTACTTTGAACTTTACATCAATTTTTAGAAAAAACATGATAAGACCAATAGGTGCTTAATCATGTAACATTGCTTATTCCTACATAGTTTATAGGCTAAGCAAAAAGAAAGAAAATGAGAATTTTTATTCTATTTAACCCTTAGGGTACAAAATCATCTTTCGGTAACATTTTGAAACAGAAGGTTCCAAATAAAGGATAGATAGTTTTCTTTAGTTTTAAGTTTCAAGACATCATACTATCAGAAGAGATCTGATAAGAGAAAATATAACAACAGAAATTAACAAAATGAAGATTAAAAAGACATCTTGGATTGCGATTCAAGGAAGACAACCTACAGAAGAAAGAATTGGATACCTTTTTAGATAGGAACTTCTTCATTGATAGCTTTCAAGAACTCTAGTACATTTACATTTTGTTCACCCTTCAAAGTAAGTTTTCCTGTTGCAGAAGTTAAACAACCTTTGACCCTAGATAAGAAATCGAATTTACTTTTAAATGAATCTGGACACTTCATTGAAAAGTTAAATGAAAGCCAAGCAGGCCTATCCCTGATTAAGAGGAAGATAGGGGTAGATATAAAGAACAGGAAAAGGTTCTTTTATAAATACTAGCATAGAAAAGGTTAGTTAAAGGTCAAGAGTTGTGATAATTTAGACAACAATATGGAGACGAAACTTTTTAATAATTCTGTCAGAAAACAACATACAGAATCATTCGAGACTCATCAGTGAAAAAGGATAAGAAATCCTTACTATTTTCAGAATTCGGTGATAATTAGGAATTTCAAACAAGGGTTTGAGAGGAATGGACCAATTATTTGCCAGAAATTCTAGTAAACTATACAGGAATTGTAAATCTGCAGTGAAGATTTTACAAGGAATATATACCGTTGGTTAATACTTTTGAGAAACTCTTCGAAAAAATTATGAAAGTAATGAAAACTTTCATTAGGTTTAAGGAAAAACCTCTTTAGGCATTGAAATTGTTATGTTTAATTAAGTAACTTTTCAGGTTGAAAAGAAAATTTAAAATTTAATTTAATTAATAAGGAGAGTAGGAACTTTGATTTTAAGCCCAATTGAAAGGTGTGTTTAAAATCACTTATGTTTTCTATTTCTCCAAAATGAAAGAATAATTAGTGCCATAATGGTCAGAAGAGTGTGTTTAAAAACCACTTGTGTTTAATGGTGAAAAGTTTATTCATTGAATAAAATTTATAATAGAAACCTTCAAGAAACTTTTTAATAACTTAGTTGGAAAATCGGAAAGAAAACAGAATGTAAAATTATAACTGTAAAGTTTTTAAATTTGCTGTGGAAATGCCTTCTTCTCTCAGACACTCAGACACTCAGAAATGTAGAGAAGTTATAATGAAAACTGATTTCATAAGGACTGTCAGAACAACAAGGAAAGGAATTGAATCTTCAAGTTACCGTATTACTACAGAAACACATTGAAATTTATACGTTATTTATCAGGAAATATAAATAACACATATAATTATAGTCGTATTACTACAGAAACACATTGAAATTTATACGTTATTTATCAGGAAATATAAATAACACATATAATTATAGTTCGTATTACTACAGAAACACATTGAAAATTATACGTTATTTATCAGGAAATATAAATAAAACATATAATTATAGTTCGTATTACTACAGAAACACATTGAAAATTATACGTTATTTATCAGGAAATATAAATAACACATATAATGATAGTTCATACGTTATTTATCAGAAAATATAAATAACACATATAATGATAATTCATACGTTATTTATCAGAAAATATAAATAACACATAATGTTATAGTTCATATTTATTGCAGAAATATGTTTAAAATTTATCTTTTATATTCTTATATTTTTAGATGAGAAAAATATATTTTATATATGTATAGGATAAAGAACCATACATATTTTATAAGAAAATTATCTTTTATATTCTTATATTTTTAGATGAGAAAAATATATTTTATATATGTATAGGATAAAGAACCATACATATTTTACAAGAAATTAGCAGAAAATATAACAGAAACTTCACATATTTTAAGTGAAGACTTTAAAAAGAAACATCTGCTGGTAAACAGATACTAGCAAGATTGTTAAATTTAGAAAAGATATTACAAGAGAACAATCAAATTATTCTGACACAAATTAAATGTGATAATTACAAACAGAACATAAAACTTCAGTTTTGTTCTAGAATGATAAGAATGTTAGGTGAAGAGGTAGGAAGTATAAGACACTATGATTGTCTAAACGCTATCTTCGCATACATTCCCAACAGGAAAGAACAAATTGATTAAGTTAAACAGAAACAAACAGAAAACTTGAAATTTGTGTCTAGAAATGTTCAAAGAATGTTAAGGGACAGTCACAATACAAGACCTATGGAAAGAGTCTTGCTGTTCCCTTCTCATTGATGACAAGAACCTAGATTACAGAAGAAAGTTAAAACATTAGAATAAATTTATTTATTAATAGATTATTAGAACAGAAGACAGAAAAATAAATCAGAATAAATCATATTTCCTAATTAGGAAAACATATTAAAATATTCTCCACCCAAAAGACAGAACTTAATTCTAGAAGAATATAATCCTAGTCCTAGAAAATCTCTTGATAGGACGTAAAGCCTAAAGATTGTAATAAAAATATTTGGTTTTGACCAAGAAAATGTATAAAGTCACCTCAGAATTAAAACTGTACATGGGATTGAAGAACTGAGGTGTAAAGACTGCAGTTTAGATTGAAACCAAAGTTTAGGTGGAATAAATTGGAAAACATTGAGAATAGAAGAATTGAGTACTGAAACTATCACCACTGAAAACTAAAAGATTTTGAACAAAGCAATTCCATATGAATTTCAATAAATTCCACCAATTACCTGAAACATAAGTGCCTTCTTATATTTTTATATTTTTATATAAGAAAAATATAAAAACATAGTTTATTGTACTTCTTATTTTATATTTTTATATAAGAAAAATATAAAAACATAGTTTATTGTACATAAGTTGTTTAAATTTAAGAAATATTAGCGGAATTCTTCATTTACAAACTCATCAGAACATTTGCAAGTGTCTTTTGAAATAATTATTCGATAAACATATCATGTTAGATATGATCAACCTAAATAGTTCCTATTTTAATATTAAGATAATACAATGGAATATTAATTGGACAAAGAAGATAAAGAATGAACATTTCTCTTCTAATCTTACCAATTATTTCCATTATTTTTATTCAGATTTATTGTAAATAAAATTTTTGATAAATTTAGAAACAATTTCTAGTTATACATGATGACAGAAGTCCCTAGAATTAAAATAAAAGTTTATAACTTGGACCATAAAAATCTTTTCATTCAATATCTATCATCTATCAGAAGGACTAAGTTGATTGATGGCCACTTTCATCTGAAAACTTTTTGGAAGATAAAATAGATAGTTGAAACAACTTAATAAAAACAATTTCCATAATGTAATCAGGAAATTTGAAAAGATACCATTGATTAGAGATTCTTCAAAAGAACCTCATTAGTAATCTTAGCAAGGTCCGAACATGAAGAAAGATTCAACATCAAGACTGTAACTTCAAGAGTTACAAAGAAGAAAAGAATCAACATCAGGTCTTTGACTTGAAGAGAAGGAATTTCAACATAGGATTGATATCATCTGAGTTACACAGAACTCGATGAAATTGTGTTAGAGAACATCACAAAGTTGGAACTACACTAATTAACTCAAGACCATTAATTAGTATGCTGTATAAAATTTTTGTATAAATAAATTTTTTTTTAATATTTTCATATTTTTATATCCTTTAGATTTAAGTTTTTTATTTGTTTTACAGAATATAAAAAACTTTACACAAATTACATTCTTTATTCTTTTTACTCTTTAAGTTTAAGTTGTATTACAAAAACTCTACATATTTTTTTTTGTATATCTTACATATTTTTTTTAATTTTATTATTAGAATTTCGGGATGATTTTTTCTTTTTACCCGCTAGGGGTCCCATTATTCGGTTAAATAAAAATTTAAATAAAAATCGAAAACATTTTCGTAACTTATTTTTATTTCTTTTGTCATTTTTTTATTCAAAGTTTAAATCTATAAAAACTAAAAATTAATTGTGGAAATTTTTGTTTGAGTACAATGAAAATGCTATGCTGTTTCAATGATAAATGCGAAAACGGTTAAACACCCAAACTTCCTGATTATCCATAAAAAGATA
>JABUQX010083450.1:22500-39144 GCA_015478945.1 Trachelipus rathkii | reverse complement strand
CACACAGTAAATAATTACAGAACGAACTGCATCCACATATTAACTCTGATGTTACATTCATGAAAAAGAATCCTATATCAAAATGCCTATACAAAAATAGTAGATCTTAAAATTTTATTAAAACACCCAAGAAAGATAGCTCTAGTAGGAACATTACGTAAGTAGAAAAGAAAGACAATTTTAAAACATTACTCAAGGAAGCTTTGCCAATGAGGGTAAGCAAACGGGTATGCCTCTAATATACATATTTTAAAAGATCAGCAGTACATGGAACGAACTCGGTTCAATCTAATTGACGCGAACACTACTCTGCTCGAATATTGTTACTTGATATCCGATCTCTCGCGTAGATGGAAGATACTCTGAACAGATTGAACCAGGAATCAAACCAATAAGCTCAGAACTATTCATTTTCCCAAATTAATCCACTGAAATAAAAATAGCGATGATAATATTCCATTGATATCCCTAGACCTATGATAGTCCCTCTGTACTCTTTAGCATCGGTGATTAAATTAGTAAGTAACAGTACACATCACGTTCAAGTGTAGGAAGAAAGAAAAAACCACACATCGCATCAAATTGGATTAGTTCATATTTATAGACTGTATTATTGTAATTAAATAATACATTATACCTATTTATTTTTGGAATATCAAAATGTTTTTTAGATTGTAATTTAAAATAGTATATTTTTTGAATAAAATAAAATAAATTATATTAATACATTTATTTTATCAACCTTTCAAAAATGAATATAAAATTTATTTATGTCATATGAGTCCAGGAGGCTAAGGAAGCGCGATTACAATTTAACTTTATGTGGAAGCACCAACGTTACGGTGTTATTTTTCAGGTTGCTTCAAGTTTCCTCAAATTAGTAAAAAGAATTGAAAAAATTATTAAGTAGAGATGCTTTTTACCTCCAATAAAACTATACGAAAAAATTTCCTACCGAAAACTATACTCACATTTATATAGCGTTATGCCCTAATTGACCGATATAGATAAAATAACAATCTTACAATGAAGGGGTATCACTTTATTCTTTGTAATACGAGTACATTTCCAGATACTTATGCGTTAACGGTTTCTAAAGATAAAAATCAAAGACTGTTTGTACCAGCAGTCGAGAAATTATAACAATAAGTATGACAGAACTATCCCCAAAATCGATAATGGACGCATAAAGGTACAGAATTTTTTAGGGAAAAAGTTTCAAGAAATTAGTTACAGAGTATGACATAGGGTATATAAACACACATTTTCAGTTATAAGCCGCAAATAGTGAAAGAGTACAAAAAACTATAAAAGAAAGAATGCATAGGTATTTCACGAAGACATGAATACATTTATATATAGATATACTACAGACTGGCTTATTTTATAATCGGTCTCATAATAGAACACTTAAGAATACCCTATAAGATGGTGAAGACGACCTATGTTACGTACACCAAATGAAAGATAAAAGACAAACACAGCATAAGTAGAGACATGTAAGGTATCAGGACTGACAAAATTTCAGAAAAGCGTCTATGAAGCAGGATGGTCAGACGGAGATTTTAAAGTAGCTAACTATCAGAGAAATTTCCGAGAGATGGCTAAATGGTATATCTATCTTGATATTTAATTGAAAATAAAGAGTATCCATCTATAAACAAAATCAGAACAATTACAATTTGCATCTTTAAGTCATAGTTAAATGAACAAAAATATTAGGGTCTAAAGGAAAAGGAAAATAACAGTATCTTGTCAAAATGTAGGCTACCAATGAAGGTTAACAGTTATCTAAAGTAGCCAGTGAAAATTAGGAAACAGTAGATCAGTTTACTTGTGAACATGGAAGGAGATCATTTCTAATTTACGCGCCCTCCTCGGCCTTCTATGGATCTACATCCGGAAAATAAAATATCGTACCTCTGTCACCGTTGATAAAACATCGTACGCCTGGCAATTAAATTGATGTAAGCTGAAATAGTAAATAAATTCTCACGCCATATAGGAACAGCCTGAATCATAATTTGGCTGTTTTTTTTTTTTTACGATATTAGAAATGTTGATAATGTTAAAAACTGTATATATAATATTAATGCTGATAGTCAGTCATCAAGAGCAGAGAAGAAACTTATTCTTGAAAGATATTATGTAACCGTGGTTTCTATTAAATCGAGTTACCGATGTGTTCCTAATATTAAACAAAAATTTGAAGCAAGTCAGTTTTGTAAAGATTTGTTTCTTGTTAATAAAATCGTTAACGAAGATAACGTGTTAATACCTTAAAATCTCAAGCTCAAGTAAACCTGAACAGATATGAGGTTTATTATTTCGCCTCAGGTTGTTCGTAATTGCAATAATTCATACTGTAACAACATGAGACAATAATTCAAACCAACTCTAAAGATCTCAACGCCTTACTATACCAACGACTGGTAAGATATGTCACAAAAGAATACACGAGAGTCAAACATTTTGTATGCCATGCCTTCTAGATATTTCAAGATCCTTTGATATGCTATGTTTATACAGATCATTATTAGACATCAGTACGTAGAGATACTCAAGCCCCTTTGTAAGAGTAGTTCACTTTTCCTAAAGATAGATAAAGTTATAGACTTTTCCTAATGTTATCACTAAACCCCTGAGTAAGACCACAACTGAAGTTCTATTCGTGATGTTTATATAAGAAGAATGTTGAGGAAAACCTTCCATTCACAAGCGCAGCGACCAGCAGCTGTGTTAAAAGTACACATTAGAAGGGCGAAAGCTCGATAAATAAAATAATTAAGAAAAGAACGAGTTTCAGGTTTCAAAATGCAGAGGGGATATGGTTCAGGTGGATTTTTTGCTTCGATGTTCAGACGGGCCATCTATGTTTAAATACGAGGCAAATACCTCGTAAAAAGCAGCAGCATTAGCACGTTATAGTACTCCAGGATATCATTGGAGACTGTCGACCTCGAACAGCGTAAACGTCGATTAGCGATGCTTTATGAAATGTAGATGTGTTTAAACAAAAATTACGACGTAAGAGAGTGTCAAGTTAGTAGGTCATCGTAAAAAACACTATAAAGAGGAGATGAGAAGGACCATTAAAGAACACCAAGTGCATTGCTGTGTTTGCCCTTACATAATAATGCTGAACGAACTATTATATTTAAAAAGTGGCAACACTGTAAATATTTTGTATATAGGAATGTTTTATTAAAAGATCTCTCATCATTTACACATCAGCTGATTGTAACCAAGCAAAGATGCATTTCCTCCATCCCTCCAGCCAGACTGTTGTAAGAGATGAATTGGATCTCTCTTAGATGACTACACAGATCAGTGTGAGGAATCCAGGCTCCGGAATTAAGTATTAATCCCGTTCACTCAATCACATACCGATGACCGTCTTGATTTCAACATCCCTGGTAATTCTGAACCATATCTTGATCCATGAACTGTCTCTTTATATCTGAGACTAAGTTAAGTAACGAGAGGTTCAATCTCAGGACCGCATCACCATAGTACACCGCAAACAAATTTACTGCTATACGTGTTTTATCAACTGACCGTAATTTTTTTAAACAAAAACCATTCCTAGGAGCCTCACAGCAATGTTACCATTATCGAATTATATTGAAACTTTAACTTAATATTTCTCAAGAAATCCATGCGAAGAGGAGTCTCATCTAGAATCATGTGGATATTACAATTTAACGAAGAGTGGACGGAACACAGAACCCAATGCTAGGTAAATCTAAAATAACACTGATGATATTCAGACGTGTAATGGTAATATTCTATCAGGAAAGACTTATTCTACCATCAGTGGACACTCGTATCAGGTAACTAAATCCACACCTTGAATTTGCTCTAATGTTAAAAGTCGCTCTCTTTAGCAACAAACTAACGAAGCCAAAGCCTAGCCTTATAGTACTGATGCATATTCTTTATGACGTAAAGTGAATTATCTTCCTATAAACATATGGGAATAGAGAAATCTCTTTTGATCGAAACAGCAAAATATCCAATCAAGAGATTGAGACTAAAAATTTTAACTTACAGGATTATCGAGCTAAATATAACCAGACATAGTCAATGGAGCTTAACCATCAAGGTATAATAAGCATATGTAGAACACACCGACCTTTTCTGGAAAACTAGGAAAGTCCCCCTTTAATATTACACATTTTGATAAAGAGGGATCAGGATTTACTGTGACATGTCACCTTACGGTCGTTATTATGAGAATATATATGAAGAATCAACATTCTCAATGCGCGCCTTTTCAATTTGTTGCCAATCGGATATATGAGCGATAAGGTACGCGGTGTTATCTCAAGAATTATTGCTGAAAACGTAATTATAAGATTATCTCACTGCTGATCTTCAGCCTGTAATTGGTTATCATCTCAATATCCTAGACAAAAGACATTAGGATTGAGTCTTCAATGGACAAAGATTTGAATCCTTCAATTCAGTTCTAGCTGTCTGGAGGCATCTCAACAATCATCGAGACTTGACCAGAACAGAAATAATTAATTTGATATGTAATGATGACATGAAGAAGAAATTTAAACACAGGAAACGAAAGAGATTTTTAGGTGTATTCGCATGTAATTGAACTCTGTTTGTGAATTGGATACAGATTCTGGTCTCATCTTCAACATTCTCCTAGGGATGTTTCAAACAATGGACATTGGATAGGCGTGCAATATAAGAATAAAAATAATGTTGTTTATTCCCTTGATTTCTCTGCATTTAAGATTTTTATGTTAGTATATTATAGTAGCATCTTTTTTACATATAAATAGTGTTCCAATCATGTTAAACCTTATGTTTTCCTGTACACCCTATCAGTTCTAATTTATGTGGTGTATACTGCTATTGTATTCCATTATATGTTTTTTAATAATGTTTTTTTAATAAAATTGTAAATATATTGATGCCTAACAAATTTATTATGTTAACGATTATGTTAGTTTGCAACTATGTTTAAAGGCTTAAATAAAATAACTTTTTTTCTTTTCCTGTTTTTATCCAAAAGAACTTATTAATACTAAATAAATATGACTTGAATCAATATCAATAGATCACTAGATCACTAAGATCAATAAGAGATCAATAGATTCACACTGTCACGGGGTAGGATTGGGTGGCTGGCTTTGATTTAATCTGATTTACTGATATAGGGCATGTAAAACGTTACAATTTTAGTAAAAATCTGACCTTAATCAATAAGAAAGGAAGAGAAAAGATCAATAGACAAATAGATCATAGATCACAAACTGGTCAGGAGGGAGTTGGATAGTGTTTTGATTTACTATTGACTGCCTTTAGGTATGTAAACGTACAATATTTAGTAAAAAAATTGACCTTAATCAGAATAGATCATTAGATCAATAGATCAAGTAGATCACATGGATCACAACTTGTCAGGAGAGGTAGATGCGAATGGGCTTGATTTTACTATACTGATTTAGGGTATGTCAAAACGTTACATGCTAGGTAAAAAAATTTGACCCTAATCAATAGATCAATAGATCACAGGATCAATAGATTTCATAGACATGATGGCACAGAAGGCATAGTTGGATGATAAGTATGAATACTGATTTAGTGATTTAGGTATGTAAAAATGAAGATTTTTTAATGTTATAAACATGAAAAGATTAAATTTTTGTTTTATTAAAACAAAAACATATATTAAAATAAATAATAAATTTCTAGAAAAAAAAAAATTAAGTTTGAAAGAAACAGAACCAGTCTTGCATTCTCACGCTACCGATCGTACATGCAGATGCGGAGCGGGCAGCGCGCACGCGCACCCTCCTGCGGTGGTTCCGCACGGGCGGCGACGCCTGCAGGCGCGCACAGCGTGGATCGCGCCGGCGGGCGCCCCTGCGGGCGCACGCACGCGCCGGTTTCAGCCGGCGGATTGCACTAGCTGCGCGCCTGCGCGCGCGCACCCGCATCGAACAGGAGCTGATGCGCTACCTTCTCGCTCATTGAGGGGAGTCTCAAACACTTAGTTGATATAATCCTTAAATAAACAATATAATTTACACAATTTGTAATTAGTATATACAAATATTTACATATCACCAAGCCACAGCACTGCACCTGATCCAGACCAGTGCAGCTGTCAATACCTACTTCCTCCTGAGTTCAGATTCCTTCTCTTTTTCTTTCTCGTTATTATTATTCGACCTCTGTTTTGAATTCTGTGCTCTTTTTTCAGTCGAGGCCCCCCTAATGAGGGTCTAGAAACACCTTACGGACTTTATTAACCTTCATAATTCGCACCTAACGACCTCGAATAACCTATATAAAGACATCACCATTGTTGTTATATACGAATGTTTTTTAACTAAGCACCGCAGTGGCTACCAGCACCGCTGGCCGGAGCCAAATCCTCAGTTCACATTATCAAGTATTTCTAGAAAAATCAACTCTGAAATCCTACTCTCCAATTTCAGCCAATTACGAACACTTCGATTTTTAAAGGTGTGGGTCCCCCTCGGACCAAGAGGGTTGTACTTTCGTATACACAGAGGTTACCTCATCATTCAACCACCCTCCAAATTTTAGCACGATACATAAGTTCTCGGAGAGATATATATCGACCTCAGAAACTGGATGCGAAGAAGCACCACGGTGGAAAAAATAACAAAATAATATAATAAAATAATATAATCAAATAATAATATAATATAATAATATAATAATATAATACATAATAATAATAATAATAATAATTACAGACAGATTCCAACCCTCCTTTCATCTCCAAATAAAACTAAACAATGTCCTAAAACCTGATCTAAGCAGAGTCGGAGCGAGTCGGAGCCCGTCGCTCAAATTGAGATCACTCCGCGGATCTCAATTTACTTCAGAAACTATAATATATAATAATAATAATGGGCACTGTGTATGACTGGTATGCGCACGCGCGACACGTATAAAAAATAATTACAACAACATAGACAAACCTCGTTTGTCTGTTTGTGAATGATACCTTGGCTATCAAGCCTCCCATAAGCCTAAATATATCCCTATTCCTTCCTATCGAAAATGGTGGTGTTGGTCAATAATTCGTTGAGAATTATGATAATATTATATATTATTTATATATATAGTATATATATAATATATAATATATTATATAATATATAATATTATATATATATATATATAATATATATATATATTGGGAGTAGTTCAATTTTCTTGGCAACCTAATTAATGAAAATGATGTAGCCTTACGATACATAAAATAAATGTTATAGGACGAAATCATTTTTTCTCCTATGGTCTAGGGGTCAAATAAATATTGTTAGTGATAGGTTAGGTTATATATTAGGTTGTTAGGTTAGGTTAGGTTATATTAGGTTTAGGGTCAGGCAGTTCAGGTCAGGTTAGGTCAGGTCAGGTTAGGTTAGGTTAAGTTAGATTATTTTAGGTCACGTCAAGTCAGGTAATTTTTTTCTCGAATTAACAATAAAATAAAATTAATTTTAATATCTTCAACAATGAACCTAATAGAGTTGAACAATAATTTTATCCACATTTTTTCATTTCAAATAAAATGGTTTAGATATATATTCATTGTTTTCTGTGCTACGACGCATTTCAGTAAATGAAACTGAAACTAATAATTAAAATGATTACGATTTTATAAATCCCTGATGCATTTTTTAATTAACCAAATCAAAATATAACTCGCCATGGTTAATGTCATAAATATTACTAAACTTTGACAAACAAATATTGTGTGAATTCAATCAAAGTCGTAAGTACTACACTGCCAGACGTACGATCAAACACATATTTTATTTATTATATTTATGGTATTTTCTTATATACAAATTGATCTTGCTGCTTGCTATAATATACTTTATCTAACTTTTTATTAATCTATTTCTAGAATTTATCCTATAATTTTATTTGGGATTCATGCAACTCCTCACTAGTATATATATATATATAATATAGATATATTTTTATGAATATATTTATATTATATAATATATTATCTACTATATTATATATATATATATTTTAGTATAATATAGTATATTAAATATTGCATAATCGCAATTATTAAATTTGTATTTAAACAAAGAACATAAAGTCGGAAGGTTAAGAAATTACTGCCTTCTCCGGATTGAACCACCGCGTGTTGCAAATGAGGACAATATGCTCGATGCTCTACGACTAAGCTATCCCTCAGTCGTAACAGCATCGCAAATATCTGTCCTCCATTCGCAACCACGCTGTGGTTTCAATTCGAGAAGAGTAGAATATCATTACCTTCCCACTTTATGTTCCTATGTTAATTATATTTTTAATTAATTATATATACGTATATTATAATATATATACTATATACCTATATATATATATAGTATATTATATATAATATAGTATACAATATAGTATAACTATAATATAATAAATATATATAGATCATATATTAATATATAATATATATCTATATTATATATATATAATATTCAAAATAATATAAATATATAATATATTATATATATATATATATATATTATATAGATATATATATTTAATATATATATTATATTATATATATATATATTATATACTATATATTATATAATTATATATAACATAGATATTAATATATATAAATATAACTGTATATATGTATATATATATATACTATAATATAGATATATATATTATAATATATATATATTATATATAGTATAATATACTTATAACTATATATATATATATATATTACCATATATATATTATATATATACATATATATATATATATATATATATATATATTTAGCCTAAATTGAAACTTCTGCCATTAGGGTATATTCCTGCTTGAATTTTTTGGGTATATTTTGGAAAATGATGTGAAGCTACTTTATTATTTTAATATATACTCTTCTCTCTGGTTTCACTACAATAGATTTCGAATATGTTTAATACTATTCATCCTTAAGTAATAGGGTAAGCTATTTTATGGTATACGCTTAGTTTGATCCTTGTTGAGTGGATGTGTTTTAAATATCTTGTGGATTAGTAAGTATTGTAATTGGAATTATATTGTATTACTTACTGTATATTTTTTCATAAATGATTTTTAATAAATGTATACATGTAGAATTAGAAATATTTACTTTATTTACTTTAAGTAATGTTAAGTTAAATGTTACTCTAGATTTAATGTTGGAATATTTAGTTTTAATGTTATCTATGAGAATTTGTTTAAACTTTTATTGTGTTATGTATACATTGTGAGTATTAGTAAACTTATTCTAGACAGTAACTTATCACAAAAGTCACTAAATTATCGAGCAAGATTCGTAAGGTAAGAAAGTATTTTATCATTTTGATTTCAATTTTATATTTTCAATATTTTGATTGATGCTATATCTATTTATTATTTGTTTTAATATAATTTATTAAAATGCATCTACGGTGTATTGAAAGTAATTAATATTTCACACACATTTTCACTCTTCTGTAGATCCTACTTAACTTTTTCTTAGTTTAAAAAAAAAAAAAACTAGCAAAAAGATTAGGTAGATCCGAAACACCATATTTTCATCTCCTAGCTATGATTAATTATTTATAAAAGATATTATTTTATTATTATTACTTTATTATATTATTAGTTATTATTAATTATTATTATTTTGATTATATTATAGTAAGTAGTAGTAGTAGTAGTAAAGTTGTCAAGTGTTAAGTAGTATTAAAGTATTTTTATCATTATTATTATGCTATAATGTCAATTATTATTATTAGTAGTAAGATATGTTTCTCTCATATGCATCAAGTGCAGTAAGTATTTATTATTATTAATTATATTCAATTTCTTTTACTATTATATTAACTTCATCTATTATATACTATTATTGTTAGCTTCAGTTAGTATAGTATAGTAGTATAGTAGTAGTAAAGGTAGTAGTAATAAGAAGTATTTTAATTTATTATTTTTTGCTATCTAACATTCATTATTCATTTATTTTATTAAATTATTATATATTTATTCATATATTATAGTTTTATTTATTAGATTATTAATTATTATTATTATTGATTATGTATTATTGAATTATGTCCAATTATTTATTATTATTATTATATATTATTAATTCATTTTGTTGTCCGCAATGATGTTAGTTGTTGTTGTATGTTGTATGTTGCGATGTTGTTATTGATTGTTGTTGTTGTGTGTTGTGTGTTGTGTTGTTATTCGTTGTTGTTGTTGTTGTTGTTGTTGTTATGTTCTTTTTGTTTTGTTGTGTTTTGTTCTTTTTTTGCTTGTTGTTGTTGAATTCTAAACAACATTCTAATTAACATTTATCTATTTATTTGATTATATTGATTCAATTGATACAGGTAATTAATATTTGACCAATTTTATATAATTATTTATTACATTATATTATTTATTATTTCATGCTATTATGATTATTATTACTAAATTATTATATATAATTTTCATTAGTTTCAGTATTATTAATTATTATCATTTTAATAAATTTAAAAAATTTTAAACAGTAATTCTGAAGAAATTTCTTTTTCTAGAGTAACTTAGTTAGCCCTTACATCGACGAGTTCGTAAGTCTTATTCATTTAATGTGCTTATGAAAGAATTTCTTTTCTAAACTACATGAAATTAAAGAAATGTATTAAATCCCACTGTAAAGTCATTAAAATTCTTTAATTATATATTTCCTAAAATTAAGTTAGCATTATAAAAGAAGAAATGACAAATTTTGATACTTTTGGTCTTACTAAACCTAGTCTAAGAACTTTACTAACTATCATTACCTATATTATATATATATATAATAACTATATAAATAAAAACTACTATATTATATATAATATATATAGTAGTATACTATATAGTATAGTATATAATAATATAAATATATATATAATTTATGCAGGAGTATGTTCCGAAGGATTGGAGAGAGCAGTAATAATATTATATATAAGGGTAAGAGATAAGGGAACTTAGGAAATAATAAACAAGAATTTGTTATTGAGTGTCGTAGGAAAAGATAATATTGATAGGTATTTTGGTTCGAAAAGAGGTTCGTTGCGGATGAGCTGAGAGACTGATGGTGAAGAACAAGGTCGCTTTAAGAAGTGGTTAGAGGATGTGTGAAGACATAGACATGATTGAGAAAATGCGAAATAGAATAAATCTGTATATTAGGTTTTATAGATTGCACAACAGTCATACCACAGGATTCAGTGTTGTGACATACTTATAATTTGTGGTAGTGCTTCCTGAAATGGAATCAAAAAGTATATATGACGATAGTAAAGCGTGTAAAATAAAAATAATGATAAAGAACTTGGGTTTTATATTAATAAGCTGAAGTGACGCAGCGATTGTGTTATTTTCTCCTTGGTATTTCAATTGGGAATTTGATGAGTTATGAAACAATTAGAGGTGGGTGTGGCACGGAAGGTGGTTATAGAATGATGAAGAATGGAAAGAGAGTAGAAGGGTTCCGCCAATTATTTGACAAACTGGAGACAAGTTGGTGTGGCCGAATCTATTTGACAACTGGAGGGGATTGGTAGTAGATTTTGGCAGAGTGTTATTACAGAGGGTTGAAGTAAAATGTAGATAGAGTAAGGTTATGGTTATGAGTGAGGACCGTCTCAGTGTGAAAGATTATCTTGGAATCGTGAGCAACTGGAAACACCGTGTGTGAGCTTATATAATTTGGATTATGTTGGATGGAAAGAGACGGATGATGCATAGAGTTTGTAAAAACGTGTTTTTTTTAAATCGTTTTTTTTAACATCGTTTTTATTTTTGGTTTTTTGTTTTTTTAATTGTTTCCTGTTCGTTTTTTTTGTTTTTTTTTGTTTTTTTCAATTAAATTTTCATATTAAACTTTTAATCATTTCATAATATATTTATTATTTATACTTGTTTATTATAGGAAACAGTTACAGGAGATAATAATTAGTTATATATTTAAAGTTATATACATAAAATGGTTTAATTGATTTTAATTAATCTATAAAATTTTTCCAATGTGGACAGAAAACAAACACTGTCCCATTCTCTATTTACTGCTAAGGAAAATCATATATACATAGGTAAAAGAGCACTCTGGCAAAGGTGGTTCAACTGAGGTGGCCAATATGGGTCTCAAGGAAAGAACAACACTACTTTTACAGAATTGCAACAATAGCATCGATGACATAAAATGAAATAATTGGGAAATCAGAAAGAGAGTAAGAGTTCAGCAAAATTCGGGAAATGAAGCAAAGTAAAGAAAGGCAAATGCATAAACAAAGCAGAAAAGAGCAGCAATATAAATAAGCCGTCAAGTGACACTTTCCTTCACTTGATAAATCTGTTATGTTTAAATAGCTCAATGTGAAGACAATAGTCATTATAATTAATATATATATACTTTTATATAATATATATATAATATTATATATATAATATATATATAGTATGATTATATATATATAATATAATATAACCAATTATATTTATAATATTAATATTATTATATATATATCATATATAATATTATAATATTATTACTATTTATAAATTATATAACTATATATATATATATAATTATATATATAAATATATATATAACTATAGGCCTATTAAAAAAATATCATATAATATCTATATATAATTATATATATTATATTATATATATATATATATATATATAATACAATATATACTAATATATATCACTGGATAATTGTATACTATACGGAACAATATACTATAAATATTAAATATATATATATATATATATATATATATATAATACTATGTATATATAGTACTATTATTATATATAATATTAAGATATATATATATATACAGGTATATTATATATATATATATTTATAATATATAATATATTATATAATTATTATATATATATAATATATACTATATATATATATTATTATACTATATTATATATATATATAATATAAAGTTCTCAGCACATGCCATATCCATTCACGAAAAAAAAATCAGGCCACAACCATATAACATCAAGAAAAATCTATTCATAAGTCAGTAATTGAAATTAGAGACGGAGCAAGCCAGAGACTTCCGGTCTTTTTTCAAATTTCTGTAAAAGTCTTGGTTGAGGTTAAACGTCACAAACTTACATCACCATGAAACCAATACCTATCAGCCAGGTTCTCAGTCAGTGTAGTCAAGGTTTCTCTGTCAAGGACATTGAAGTCTGAATAACCAAATACTAAGACACCTCTGTCCTAGCTTTGATTCGAGTCTGAACTCCTCCTTCTCTTCCACAAATATAGCATAATGAAGATGAGGAATCAGATTTATCACAGTAGAGGCCATGATTGGAAACAGTTCTGAGGATTCAGATGCAGAAGCAGTAGAACAGGAATTTAATGAGCCTGCAATGCGTTCTTTAGAATTTAGTTTAATTTCAGTTAGGACCTTATATTACTACTTATAACTCATGGCAACTTTAAATGATAAGATTTATTTGTGTAAAGGAAAATCAATACAGGGGAGGAAATCTTCGCTCATCATGTAAACAAACCTGTTTTCATTACATTCTTTCATTTTTCCTATCAAGCCAGATAGTTAATGTGAAATAAAATTGGCAAATGATTTATTCACTGACTCAATTCAATCTCTATATGTTATTTTTCTACAGTATATCTAATAATGTAAAAATGTTTATAATTCTTTATTAGTTATAAATTTAATGAAATAAGAAAAATAACATTAAGTTAGAAATGATATTAAAAACAAAAAAACAAAAAACAGAAAATCAATTGTTTTTATTCATCATGTTTTTTTTTAATAAAAAACATGTTTTTTTTAATAAAAAACGGTCGTTTTTTATTCACTTACATCTCTAATGATGCAGAATGTAAGAGTAAATTTGTAAATGGTAGAAAGATAGCTGGTGCAATTACATTCTTTGTGGATGTAAAAGGACTAAGTCTTGAGTGCGCTAGTATTACATTAGGGTATGTTATTACCAGTGCCTTAGATTTTAGTAGTGAAACTATGGTCTGAATAAGAGTTGTATAAATCTTAAAGGCAATCTTAGGGGCAATGTAGGTGTGAAAAATCGATAAAATGAGGAATGAAAGCATTAGGGAGTTGTGTGTTGAGAAAGAAGTAAATAAGAGAGTAAATGAAAGCACATTTGGATGGTTTGGCTATGTGGAAAGGATGGATGATGGTCGGTTGGTTAGCGGAATCATAAGTGGTGGAGTCTGCTAGGATTCTACGGCTGGCGAAAGCGAAAGAAACAGTTGGATTAAGTCAGTAAAGAAATGCCCTGAAGAAGAGGAATGTGAGTTTTGGCTGAGGCGAGAAGAAAGGTGCATAATAAAAGTTAATGGCGGGGTTTTGTGAGGGGGCATGGTTGGGACCACATGGCCGAAGGAAGAACCTAAATCTAAGTGGATTCCTAGTGCAGGGTCTGTCGCCAGTCCTGCAAGATCACCTTGGTGATTTTTCCTGACTCCGACGACGTTACTCACTTAAGGGTATACAAGGGCGGCTAGCGTAGGCTTTCTTTCAACTTGTGTCATATTCTTCTACTACTTTTCTGATTTCTAGTTGGTTACTACAACTATTCTGTATTTATAGACAAAGAAGGTGGTGATACTATATTATATATTATATATTATATATATTATATAGTATAGTATAATATAATATATATATAGTATTATATATATATTATATATTATAATAATATATATTATATATATAATATACTATTATACTTATATATATATATAATAATATATATACTATACTATATATAATCTATTCGTAATTGCTGAAGATATATTTAATAAGTTCATTTCATTAATATATTTATCTCAAATTTCTTTGTCTATCAAGGTAACCAAATAGATTTTCGAAAAAACAACAACAGCAAGAAACACAGCTACAACACACTAAAAACCGTAACAACCACCACCACCACCAACAACCACAACAACAACAACACAACACAACAACAACAACGCACAAACCGCAACAGCAACAACATAAACAACGAAAGCAACAACAATATCGTAACCACAAAAAAAACAGCAACATCGTCAACAACAACAACAACAACGCTACAATAAAAAAACCAACAGCATCAACCAACCAGGAAAGGAACCACAATAACCTACAGGAAGAGCAACCACAAGAAACTAAACAGGAAAGCGCAACCTACAAGAACACAGGAATAAGTAACAACAGTACTACAATAATAACGACAACAGCAAGAAACAATAACGCCACAACAGCAACCTCAAAACATATGCATAGGACACAACAAGGTGACAACGACAACAAAAAACAACATTAGGTAGATTAAGTATTTTCAACCGCCCTAATTTTAAACAAACAAATGGCAAAATCATATGGAAGAAGCCAGATTCGCCAAACTATGGAAATATTCATTGAACAATTATGGCTCTTATTATGAGCCGATCTGCATTTGTCATAAGATTTTTAATTAATGATAAATTTGTGTAAAAATAGAGAGCGTTCAATAATTGAAGTAGATTTATTACTTGACTCTAGCTTAGAATCACAGACTAGTGACTCGTCGTCGCGGTCGTGAACGATTTTACCCATCTCTACTCTCTAATGCTTTATACTGTAATGCAATCGTACTGCTATAATACACTCTACTGGTTAGGTCGGAAGCACGACCCATTTGTATACTCTATCCGCCACTACCTTTGCATATATGAAGCTAGTACCAAATGGTCGACAGGGAAAATGATCGACAGGTCAAATAATCGACATTTGTAAAATAAAATCTGGTTATTTAGAGTATCTCTAACGAATTCAACAAAACTTACCCTAACATAACCTAACTTAACCTAACCTAACTTAACCTATCCTAACGCCTGCGGAGGACTGTACGGGAATTTTTATTGATGTGTCGACTATTTTCCCTGTCGACCATTTGGGCTAGTACCCGCATTTAACATTCTTTCAAATACCATGTTTAGGTGCATGTCTACCTTTGACCTGGTTGTCGTTTTAATTTATTTAGCCTTCTCATGGAGAGTGATGTGAGAATATCTTGTCCTTTCCCATTATAACTTACGCTGCATATATATATATATATATAATCTATTTTATTTATTTATAATATGTTTATTTTATATAATGTCTTGATTTATATCTATATATATAAAATATAAATATATTTAAAACTATATATATATAGTATATATATAATGAAACAATTTCAAGATTTCAAGCCTAATTTGGAGCTTCAGTCATTAATTCACAGTTTGACTGATTCAAAGCACTAATATCTATAATATGTATATATCATATATATATACTATATATATATACGTATAATAATATTATATATAGTATATATATATTATATATATATATATATATATATATAGGTGTGTGTGTATGTGTGTCTGTGTGTGTGGGATTGAAAAGTATTCGACCTGATTCTCTTCTTGCAGAAAGTGATTACTTAAGGATGTATCACTGAAGTATAAGGTGCAGTGAACATTTGAGCACGCGCAAAAAGATTTTTAAGCTTGTCGGACACGTCAGTCGCTGACAGGCTACTGCCGAGTGAGGTAGCTTTGTGTG
>JABUQX010083450.1:15000-17500 GCA_015478945.1 Trachelipus rathkii | reverse complement strand
CCACTCGCGTGCCGCCTCTTTAAGACGCCCTCGCAGCACAAGGGGTGCTGTTGTCAGCACATGAGTTTTATGTTGATTTTAGCAACTCCAGACTAGTTTGCTGCGGTTGCTTCCTTCTTTCCTGCCACTCTGTTCTGTGGAATTCTTTTCCATCTTTGTGTTTCCTACTCAATTTTAATTCCCTCACTTTAAAGCCCGCGTCTGTGATCATCTGCGTAATTTACTTGCGTTAGTTGAAATTTTGTTGAGTGAAACACCCCCTCCATGAATAGGGCTTTGCCCGCGAGCGGTGGGGATAACTGTAAAAAAAAAAATACTAAGTCCGTTGAAGCAAAATAATATATATATTTATATATATAATATATATATATATATATATTATATATATAATATATATAAATATATATATTATAGTATTATATATTAGTATGCTGCAGATTGTCCATTTTTCGCCTCCGCGGATGCCGGATGCGGATGCGGATGTGATTTTAACATCCGCGGATGCGGATGTTGATTTTTAACATCCGCGGATGCGGATGTTTAAATATATATAACTATATATATATATAATATATATATATTATATATATATATATATATTAATATATATATATATTATATATTATATATATATATCGTTTAGCCACAATCTATTAACATAATTGAACCTCTTTCCCTAACCTCCGACTTTAATGAAAGATTTTACAAAGAATTATATACTTTTTGCACTAGTATTGAAATTCCAAATATGGAAGGTTGTGCTTGAGAGACATCATTTTTTCCTGCCTTTTCTGTTGAGAGTCTGTTTCTCTTTCATCAATATATTAGCCGCAGCAGTTGCTAAATTACTCTCTCACTTGGAACACTAGGTGGAGGACAGGCCAGGTATTTCCTTTGCAAGTTTACTTTAAGCGTGGTAAACATTTGTATTTTGCTTAATTAACACTCCATCAACTTTGATATTAGGATCGTCATTTGATTTGTATCTAGTCTTTTTCTTGGTGATAGTTTTTCAATCATTTGCACTGCCTCTTTTGATAATGCCTGTGTTTCTTCATTACTACTGGACTTGTAGAAATTCTTCCATTGAATCTGTTATTGATTACTTGTAGAAGGTGTTTGGCTTTGTATATGTTCATTTTTTTTCCTTTTTAATGGAAGGCTAATTAATAGACTGTTCGGATGAAGTTTCCTTGCAAGTTTACTCAAGTCGTAGGGTAACATTTGCTTAACTTTAAACCAACTGATCGGATCATTTGAATTGAATCCGTTTTTCTTGGTGATAGTTTCAATAATTTGCATTACACTTTGGCAATGCGTGTGTTTCTTCATCCTTACTGGACTGTAGAAATTCTTCCAGTGAATCCTGTTATTGATTTACTTGTAGAAGGTGTTGGTCTGTAGATTTTGTTTTTTTTTTCTTTAATGCGGTGGCGAATTAATAGAGTGTTCGGATTGAAGTTTTTCAAACTGCACACAAAGTAACGATTTAACTGTTCTAATATCGTTACAAAAATTGCTTATAACGGGATCTAAGTAAGTTGCAGTAGTTGGAAGGTCATTAATTTCCACAGAACCAAAGCGTTTTTCTTGCTCTCTAGTTTAATTCCATCTTTCATTCTTTTTAAACTGTCATCATTTCATTTAAGATGGTTCAAAATGCTTCCTTAGCGTTGAGATTAATGGTATTACATAAGAGACAGAAGCTGTGAGGCGCTGATTTTTTTTGGTAGTTTCTTCAAATGTTTCAATAGCTTAATGCAGGTGTGATATAATGTCATTTTCCAAATTATATGTTAACATTTGGAATACGACACTGGCGTTACGAAGCAGAAGTTCTTTGAGCAATTACTCTCTTTCCATCATATGAAGTGTACTATTCCAGCGATTGGAAACGTCTTTGATAGAAGAAGATTATGGAATATCAAGCGCCTTTTTGAATTGTCTTTTAACTCATTTACATTTTTATTTTATTTTTAGTTTCATCTTAAGTATTTTTCTTATTTGTATTCGTTGTCAAACTTGACTTTGATATATACCGCGCAACATTCCGCAGGGCAAAGCGTGGATGCGGATGCGGATGCGAATCTTAAAGAGGATGAGGATGCTGCGGTGACGATGACGATTAATCGTGCCATCACTAATATATATATATATATATATATATATATATATATATATATTATATATATATATATATTATATATATTATATATATATTATATATTATATATATATATATATATATATATATATCCATATGCATATGCATTGCTGCACTCAATAACCTCATATAGGAAACATCCGCATTCCTATTCTGCATCCACATCCTCATCTACTTTAAATCCGCATCCGTCATCCGCATCCGCATCCGCATCCTCATCCTCTTTGAGATCCGCATCCGCATCCACAAACAGTCAAATTTTGACATCCGGTCCATCACTAATATATATATATATATATATATATATTATGGTCTTAACAATAACTATGTATATAT
>JABUQX010083450.1:5000-10000 GCA_015478945.1 Trachelipus rathkii | reverse complement strand
AGGGTGAAATCATCGGCATAGGAATGGATAGAAGACGAAGTGATAGGGAGGTCATTAATGAAAAGTAGAAAAAGAGTTGGAGATTGAGCAGAACCTTGTGGAATACCACTATTAATATATTTAAAGGATGAGCGGCGGTTGTCTACGACAACTGCTATAGAACCACATAAAGGGAAATCAGAGAGAAGGCCACTGGGTGAAGGATATAAACAAAAGAGGGAAGTTTAGAAATCAAAATTTTTGTGCCAGATTATATTAAAAGCTTGCGATATGTCTTGCGCTACATCGAAAGATTCGTCGAAATACAGAATAGAAGAGGACCAAGAACCAAAAAGAAGAGGAGGCAGAACACTAGTTGGGCGTTTCTTATTGAAGCCATGCCGATGACCAGAGAATAAATTAAAACAATTAAATTTTTTTTCACAAATATTCCTGTGATGAGTATATATATATATATATATATATATATATATATATAGTATATACTATATATATAGTAAAATTATTTTTTTTAGTATCATTTAGATATATATATATATTATAATATATACTATATATATATATTATATATATACTATATATATATATATATATATATTATACTATAGTATATATAGGTAAAAGTTACTTAACGCCACCACGGAACGGGAGCTCGGATTCAAAAAAAAATTTTCACAAGTAGCCCTCTATGATACATAAATAGACGTTTTATGTCGAAATGAAAAAAAAAAAAAAAAAAAAAAAAAAAAATCATATCTCAAAAACTACAATAAGCTACAGCGAAAAGGAATACCATTTTTGGAATCCTGATAAAATTTAGTAAGGAATAATGAATTAAGAATACCCACAGGCGTATACCGCACGATTTGGCAGGAGTAAGGGGTCTCTCGGCCTTCCGGGAACTACGGGGTAGGACTATTCCCCCCCTTCGGGGAGGGGGTCTCCTTAACCCCCGCTCTTTGTATTTGGGTGTCGCGGGGTTCCTCCGCCCCTCCCTAACGGGGTATGGGGAAAACGTCCCCCCCTGTATTCCCCGTCGGCTCGAGGCCCCTAAATTGCCTTGTAATACCTTTTCAAATAATATATATAATTTCGCCCCTAGAGACAGGTAAAAAAACAAAAAAAAAAAAAAAAAAAAAAAGAAAAATAAAAAAAAATAAAAAATTTCGACCCAAGAAACATCTATTTATGTATCATAGATGCTTTACCTTGACAATTTTTTTTTTTGATCCGAGCTCCCGTTCCGTGTAGGCGTTAAGTAACTTTGTTATAATTATTATATATAATATATAAAATATATATATATTTATATATATATATATATATATATAGTATATAATAATAATATATATTATATATATATATATATATATATATATATATATTATATATATATTATATATATATTATATATAATATAATATATATATATACTATATATATATATATATAGTATATATATACAGCCGATTCCTCCGATTCCGATGCCGATTCCGATTAATCGTCCCATCACTAATATATATACTACTCGTCAAAAATAACGCACCACTAGGGTAAATTTCACTCGCAGGAACGGGAAGGTCCCTAACCCCATGAAACCCCACACCAACACAGACGACAGCATCAGTGTAACTATGTAGCCACCACGCAGAGAATTAGTTGCAGTATTGGGACCGTCACCTGCGATAAATTTAGCAAAACAAACCACGTAACTAGACCTGGGAGAGGCAAGGGTAGGTTATGTCGGGGGTATAATCGAGCGAGTGATCATTCACGTACGAAGCGACTCCGATAAACATGGAGAGGATAGTGCGTCAACTGTCAAGAGATCAGTTCGTACAGATAACAACACCACGCCGAAGGACACGGGTACCAGGCACTTGGTCGAAGGTTCGGTGTAGCGCACACAACGATTGCACGGGTGGTCCAACGGTACCAGAAAACCTTGGCACAT
Source organism: Trachelipus rathkii (assembly GCA_015478945.1). Lineage (NCBI taxonomy): Eukaryota > Metazoa > Arthropoda > Malacostraca > Isopoda > Trachelipodidae > Trachelipus > Trachelipus rathkii. Next base: position 8,046 of record JABUQX010083450.1, on the reverse strand, counting down.
GATCGCCGGCAAGAACAAGGTAGGCCCAGGGCCACGACACCCGTAGAAGACCGATTTATACGTCAGCGTGCATCATGAGAGCGCCACACAACGGCACGACATCTGCAGATACAGCTGACGGAGGTACATGGCACCAGGATGAGTGACAGTACAGTGCGTACGATGCCTTGCGGAACATAAAGTTACCGCTGCCGGAGGCCTACCATACGACTCCACGAACACCATGGCACATCGAAAGGCGCGACGGCATTTTGCCCGAGAAACACATCCATGTGACGGTCGGACATTTGGGCCAAAGTGTGCTCTTTACGGAACGAGTCGAGCGGTGTCTCTGTACGCTTCGGACAGGCGTGCTAGAGTATACCGACGACCGAGGGAGAGGTTCACGCAATGCAATGTGCTGCAGGTGCCTCCGTTTGAAGGTGGGTCGGTTATGGTCTGGGGACTCTTTATCGGGCCTACGGAGTTGCACATCTTCGATGGTGGCACCTTTACAGCCATAAGGTATATCACAGACATCCTCGAACGATATGCCGTGCCATATGTCCCCTACATCGGTGACTCTTTCATCCTAGTGCATGACAATGCAAGACCACACAAGGCCCAATGTGTGAACGACTACCTTAGGATGGTTAAAATTACGGCGTTGGAGTGGCCAGCATATAGTCACGGACTCAACCCAATCGAACATTTGTGTGATATCCTGAAACGTCGGATCCGACAGCTGAACCCCCTTCACGGACCCTCCCGGACCTGCGAAAGGCACTGCACGACGTATGGGATCACATCACTGTCAGGACATTCGCCCACTCATTCGTGAGCATGCCAGGACAGTGTTCAGGTAGTTCATCCGCTGCCACGAAGGTTCATACACTGGTATTGAGCAAGAAACCCAACCACCCCCGCGGTCGTCGCCGTACGTACCAACAGTGTGTTGCAGCGCCGAACCTTCGAACCCTACTGCGAGAACCTTTGACCACCTTGCCTCTCACTCTACAACCTACGCTTCAGGGGAGGAATCCACCATGTTATTGTCATTTTCCAATAAAGTGTCTTCGCGTTCTTCAAACCTTTTTCTACCCTTCCTTCTTCGCGTCCCTTTGTGAGCGTAATTTCTGACGAGTAATACTTTATATAATATAATATATATATATATTATATTATAATATTACTATAATAATATACTATATTATATATACTATATTTATACTATTATAGTATATATATATATATATATATATATATATATATATATAAATATACTTTAGAGAGAGAGAGAGACGAGAGAGAGAGAGAGAGAGCATAAAACTTTATTTTACGTACATATTTAAATTAATTTCTTGCTAGTTTATACAAAATTCATTAAACTTCTCTGACTTTTACTCTTTATTCGTGCCCATATATGTATGATATCTAAAATTATAACAAGTAATTTTCTCTATATCGGTTCATGAGTATAATAATTCTTTTAATTGCCTATATGCTAATTTTAACTACCCGTACTCTTAATTAAGAGAGAGTCCTTGTACCCTCAAGTTTATGAACAGATTACAATGCAGTGTCTTGATTGAGTTTAATGCGTGAACTCAGCTGAAAATTAGCTGAAATGAAACTTTTATTATTAGTTTTTTATTCCATTATCACGCACAGCTGTCGGTGTCCCTCGAACTTGCCTATAAATGTACTCTGGGATTACGATACATAGAGCTTGCGCTTGATTCATGTTTTTAAACTTGTTATCCAGCCAGTAAAAACATAGGCTTGACTGAGCACCGAATTTTCCACACTATACCACACAGCATTACCCCACCGCACGGGCGTTGAAAGAACCCCCCCCCCCCCCCCCCCCCCCCCCCCACCCCCCCCCCCCCCCCCCCCCCCCCCCCCCCCCCCCCCCCCCCCCCCCCCCCCCCCCCCCCCCCCCTTGAACAATGTGTGCGCACCGCACTGCGCGTCGATATCGTTGGCCCAACTCTACATATCAACATTTTTGATTAATTATCGAGCGTGACGAAAAATGCGAACTAATTCGAGCAGTAGGCGGGTTTACAAATTTGATCGTCGCTGAGAGAGAGAGAGAGAGAGAGAGAGAGAGAGAAGAGAGAGAGAGAGAGAGGAGAAGAGAGAGAGAAGAGCAGATGAGAAGAGAGAGAGTGAGAGGAGATGACGAGAGAGAGACAGAGAGATAGAATTCTAAACATGTCCCTGACAGCCTCAGCTAGTAAAACCTGTGCTTCCTTTCCAGTCCCAAGAGCCCATGGTCTCGAATCCTGTTTCGTCAGGAAGCACACCAAGTCCTGTGTTATGTGAGCTTAATCAACGCAGCAACTTAAGTATCATACCGGTAATGATTTTTTTTTTTTAAGTAATAAAACCAGAGATTCGAATCATGGCAGAGGCCTAGCTCCCTCGAGGGTAACAGGAAGCAGCGAGGCAACATACTATAAACTTAGGTTAGGTAGGTTAGGTTTTATTTGTTGACGCATACATGTAGTACCTCCCCTCCTATCTTAGCATATTTTAAAAGCTCATTTTAATGGTATGGGAGGTTTGAAGGGGCTTATGTAAGCACAGATAGAGAATAATTATATAGTATATATAGTATATATATTATATATATATTATATATATATATATATATATATAGTATATATATATATATTATAATATATATAATTATAATATACTTATATATAGTATATATATATATATACTATATATATATATATATATATATATATATTATAATAGTTATATATAATTATATATATATATATATATTATATATATATATATCCTATATATAGATATTATATCTATGACTATATATTATAGTCTACTATACTATATAATATATATATATATTATATATAATAGTAATATATATTAGTATATATATATATATATTATCTATATATATTATTATATATCTATTATAATACTATATTATATATATATATATATAGATATATATAATAGTATGATATAATATATATATATTGATATATATATATATATATATATATATATATATATATATATATAA
>JABUQX010083450.1:0-2500 GCA_015478945.1 Trachelipus rathkii | reverse complement strand
CTTTCACACACACCCACATCCAAACCATTCCATATCACAAACACCACACCACAACACACACACACACAACACACACACAAACACACACACACAGCATACACACACACCCACATTATATATATATATATATATATATATAATATATAATTATATATATATATATATATATTATATATATATATACTTATTATTATATATATATTATTAAATATATATATGATATATATAGTATACTATATATATAGGCGTAATTGTACTTAGACTGACAGATTTTATTTCATTGCGTTGGTTGCCAGAACTTACAAATTTGCCTCTTATCACAAAGAGGATTAAATTTCATAGTAAATTATAAATTTATATTAATATTATATTTATATATATATATATTATATATATATATATATATATATATATATATACTATTATATATATACATATATATTAATATATATATATATATATATATATATATATATATATATATATATATATGGGGGCAAAGTCCAACTCCGCGTCCACGTCGTGCACCCCGGGCAACGATACATCAAGATGTATTCGGCTAAAGAAGCTATGGCTAGGGCAGGATAGGCCTAGCAAGCCACTGCCCGAAATAAATTGCTAGAAATACTCAAGCGCGAGCCTCAGAAGCCAGACGAAACTTTAGACGACGACCACGGCGAGATAATGGGACTACGAACCAGGAAAACACATTTAAAAATTATAGGTACGCTACGATAAATGTAGGCACCTATGGAGAGAAGGAGGAGGAGATAGTGGACATCATGAAGGAGAGAAGGATAGATTTGTTGGGGATAGCGGAGATGAGGATGAGAGGTTCTGAGGAGGGTAAAGAGCTGGGAGAAGGTTATATTCTGATGTACAGCGGAGTGAGAGAAGGGATAAGGAAACATGGTGTTGGAATGATAGTAGGGCCGAGAGTATCACCATATATTTAGAGGGTGAAAAATATAAATGAGAGAATAATGATGTGAGTGTTGAAAATCGGGCAGAAGAAATATAGTATATCCCAAGTATACGCACCACAGCAATGACATTCGAAAGAAGAAAAAAATAGATTTATGGAGAGAATGGAGGAGGAGGGGTGGAATGGGCCGCGAAGAAGGAGAAAGAGTGCTGATGGGAGATTTCAATGCCAGAGTGGAAAGCGAGAGGCAGAAGTGGAGAAAGTATTGGGATTGTGGGGAGAATAGACGAGGAATCTGGAAGGGGAGAGATTGATAGATTACTGTATGAGGAATGATTTGAAGATTATGAACACATTTTATAAACATCTGGAGTCGCACATCTATACGAGATATAGGTTGAATCAAATAACCCAGCAATTTGATCAAAAATCGATAATAGACTATATGATACTATCAGACAAAAGAATTATAAGAAATGTAAAGGTTATACCAGGAGTGTCGTTGGATGCGGATCATAGATTGGTGGTGGCAGATATGAGGATGAGGGGCGAAAGAACTGTTAAGGAACAGAAAAGAACAGTGATCAAAGTAGAAATTCTGGGTGAACAAGAGGAGAGAGAAAAGTACAAACAGAGAATGCAAGAGACCTTGAGAATCGGAGTGGAAGATGAGAGGTTGCAGGATGTAATAAAAGAAGTTGCAAAGAAAACGCTTGGTAAAAGGTGGGTGGGAGGGAACAAGAAAAGACACCACCACCATGGATGGAACGATGAAGTGAAGGCCGCCATAACAGGAAACGGAGAAAATGAGAAAATGGCTGAAGAGAAGAACGGGAGAAGCGAGAGAGAAGTATGTAAAAGCAAGAAATAAAGCAGAAAAAATCAAGAGGATGGCGAAGAAGGAGGAGGCGGAGAAGATAGCTACAGAATTAACGAGAGATGTAAATGAGGGAAGAAAAAGCTGTTTAAGATGGCGAAAGCATATAGGAAACCGAAGAATAAATCAGAAACATAAAAGATAGAAATGGAGAGATTCTGGTAAAACCGGAAGAGGAATATAAGGTGGACGGAACACTATGAAGACTTGTTGAATGTAGAATACGGAGCACAAGAGGAAGTGGTGGCGGACAGGGGAGAAGCGGGGGAGGAGAGGGAGGAGGAAGAAAAGTGATTACAATGGAAGAATATGAGGAGGCTATAAAAAAATGAAAGGGGCAAAGTGCCTGGAGAAGATGGAGTGGCGGTCGAATTGGTGATGGAGGGAGGAGAGGAATTGAAGGAGAGAGTTCTCAACCTGTTGAACATTTATTGGAGAGAGGGAAAAGTGCCGGAGAGATGGGGGAAAGCTATAATAATTCCAATATATAAAGGTAAAGGAAAACCAAGCAACTGTGATAACTATAGAGGAATTGCATTGATAGACCACTTGGCAAAAATCTACGAAAGAAGTATTGGAAAGAAAGTTTGCAGAGTGATTGTGACCGAACTGGGAAGGCAGCAACATGGTATAGAAAGAGGAAAAGGAACGACAGAATCTCCTGTTTCATAAGGACTAGTCTATGTAGAGATGGTTAG
>JABUQX010083449.1:30000-42500 GCA_015478945.1 Trachelipus rathkii | reverse complement strand
TGGTGTGAAAACATGATGAATAAGTGGACGATATAGCTCAGACTAAAGGGGACGGCTGGAAACACCTGGAGAGGAGCAGGAAGAATAGCAGGTTGCCATCCAGGAGGTGGTATAGGGTGGAGACCGGAGGAGGTGAGACCGAGGGAGACCGCGGGAGAGATGGAGAGACACATTGGAAGATTCATTAAGGAGCACCGGACGCCTGCAATGGATGAGCTGATGACAAGATGTCATCGTGATGGATAGAACAAGATGGAAACGGTGGCTGGCCCCATTGACAGGCTTGTGAGCCTGACTGGGAGAGGATGTAAGATGTAAGTAAGGAAGTAAGATATTATATATATTATATAATTATATATATAGATATATATATTATATAATATATATATAGTAATAATATAATATATATATATATATATATATATATATATATATATTATATATATTATATCATATATATAATATATGATATTATATATATATATATATATGTATATTATATATATATATATATATATATATATATATATATATTTATATATATATATATATATATAATATTATATATTATATATATATAATATATATATATATATATATATATATTATTCACCAGGGTTGTTTAGTTTAAACAATTTGTTTCAAACCGGCTTTTTTTTTATGGTGAAGTCGTCCTGAAAATCAAAAGTCAAATTTTTTTTTTCAGTGGAATTATTTTTTATTATTATTCTATTGTATTAATTTATTTAATTTATTTTTTTTAGCTTTTTCTAATAAAAAGCAATAAACAAAAAGTGCTCTGAATTGAGAGCAAACGAGTATAGCTAATACATCACTCATTATATTTTTAGAGTCGTAAAATATACACCTTGAGAAAAGTCTATTGGGACTCTAATGTTTAAAAAAATTTATGACTCCAATAATATTCGATAACAATTAATCAAAAACAAATTATAAACTTTTAATCATTGTTTCCTTCGAGTTTATAAAAATGCTAATAAGGAGGTGGTTAAAGTTAAGTAAAGCCTTTTAGAGTCAGTTCCAAGTTATATTTTGAGAGGAAGGAATTCTTCAACACATTATATTTTATTTTCCGGAAACATTTTCATGTAGTAAAAATTAAGAGCATACACCAATTTAGTCGTGTTTTTATTTTTCGCAATTTCAATGTAATTGCCTGGATTTAAGGAAAAACAGTGAGACATATTGTATTGGAAGAAATTTTTTGAACGCACACAAACACACACACGCACAACCTATCACACACACACACACACACACACACATACATCACATACACACACATACACCACACATACACTTATATATATATATTATATATATATAATATATATAATATAATATATATATATAATAATAAATAATATTTAGATATATATATATATATATATATATATATATATATATATAATATTATTATTATTATTATTATTATTATTATTATTATTATTATTATTATTATTATTATTATTATTATTATTATTATTATTATTATTATTATTATTATTATTATTATTATTATTACTTTTTTTTTTAACAGAGACCAGCAGGAATCTTATTTTTTGCCCTTATTGACTCGTGTGGGTTATGTTCACTTACCCTCATACCTGGATGCGAAGGAGAGAATTGTGATGGATTCTGTATTCAGTAAACTCGTCAGGTAAAGAATATGTTTAATCACTGTATATTTGTCAGTAATTGTTCACTCTAGAGTCTAGAAAATTTACTTTATGATAATTTGAATCATATATTAAAGCTAGGGAATGATTTTCATTTAGAGTTTGTCCTGAATGATTAGAGTCTATTACATTCTGCCGTAAGGAATGTAGAGTTAGGCCCTTTCTTCAGTTAATATTTAGAAAAACTTTCCTTCTTTCAATCTTTTCTTTTCATAGGGTTATTGAATATAAAAAACAAAAATATTATAGTTTACATAATAAACAAGTTGTTAATGGAATGTTAATTTAAAAAAAAATTGTTACATGTAACGACAAAAATGATTTCGTTAATGAGACAATAACTGGAGTAATGATATTATGGAATCTTATTAATGTCACGAAATGAAAGTTTCTTCGATTCTCCTGCCCTCAAGAAGATTTTTTATTTAAAATTAGTATTTTAATTAGATAATTTTTTTTTTCTGGTCATGTGATAATTATTTTTCTTTTTGTATTTTATAGTTACATGATTCTAATTATCATAAAAGATAATTCCCAAAAAACAGTAATTCCTTTGAACTTGTAACTTCTCTTTTTCATGTTTTTTATTGTAAAATAATCACTATGTAACAACATTATTTATTGTAATTGGTTTTCTAAAACTTTTTGATAAATTTCTTATATTGTAAATGAAATGAAAATTTGTTTGACTGATTAATGGAATCAAAACTTGGTACCTTTACATTTATCACACCTCTTATCCCATAACAAATACTTGAATTTTGTAGACATCAGTATAGGAAGATCAATTCCACTCATTAACCACCTACTCATTTCACCTAAAAATTAAACCCGATACACCAATACATTAAAAAATTTTATGAAATTAATACACTCTATACGGTTAAACACACATTTAGAACTAAAAGTACATCAATGACCATCAAACAATTATCACAGTAGCACTCCACACTACCTACACACACCTACAATAACATCTTATTCCAACACATCTAGCTCACTATCTTACACTACAACAGAGATAACTCCCATCACCAAAAATAGAATATTAAGAAGCAAACACGATCACATATTCTTTTAATCTATGAAAATAAACTCAAACAACTTCATATAAGCTTACCACCATATCAACTAGCTAGACCGCATCCTAACTCCTATTGAACTTCAACCATAACCTTATAACCATACACCAACCATATTCAGTTACATCTATAACTAATTCAACATGATCTATACTCAGTACTATAACATCGATCACTAAACTTATGACGCATACCGGCACCAACAGCTTATCAAAAGCTCTAGAATGTCCTGGTGAATCAGCCACCACATACACCGACACATCTTCATCAGCCCAATGGTTTCTCTGAGACAGTACGCAAATGCAATTTTGGTTTCTCCTTATAAATTTTGGACAGTAATGACACAACGCAAACACATCACATACAGGACCTACATTAAACTGAACACTCCATCTACGACTTCTCGAAGCGATCCTCATACATTTCTCCCTTTCATATCACATAAACCCCACAAATTTTCAGCGTAGATACCACGCTAAGATCAATAACACACCACACAGTTAGCGCGTCCAATTACACCAAATACACCAAAACACAACTTCGCTAAAAGCCGACAGAATACAACAATAATTATTATCTCTGTTGCCTTGATACCTCCACACTACAAGAACAAAAAGAAACGGACCCAATCAACTTGACAACAAAAAACAGATCCCTGTACTAAGCTGCATATTATTGCGCTGGTTTTTTAACTATCTGGCAAATTCATATACTTAGAATTTGCTCGTGTACTCTCAATATATGACTTCTTTTTATTTCGTCTGTGCTCCGAATTACCGAGAAGACACATATGGTGCTTTTTTGACTCTATAGTGATCTTGTCAGCAGCTAAGCTCCTGTCTAAGGGAAGAATTTTGTATAAAGGTAGTGAAGGCTGAAGACCTTTATCTAGAAGCTATGAAACAAAACTGTGTCATATGAGTTGTGTATATTATGTAGGGTGTATGCGCCCAAGCGCGGATGAGATAATCTTAACATAGCATTGAGATCTGTGTTCATTGTGCGAAAGTGCACTACAGGAGGGCCTCCCGGAGTTATATTATAGTTGATATATGTTCCTTAAGCAATCCAGTCTGTGGCTCAATCCCGCTTTGGTAGTGTTCTTGCGGTAGGCCCTGCGGTGATTCCTCAAAGACATAAGTGAAGGGGGGGGCGCTCAGGACAATTAGAAACTTTGGAAAAACTCGCGCGCTTGTGAAGTTCCTTTATCAGAGGAAGAGCACTATAACATTTTCGTAATCTCGCATAACTTTCATTGCTGATCATATATCATAATTTCATTTAAGTCTCGTTTGGACAACAACTGAGAGGCATAGCATTAACGCGCTCTGCATTCCCTGTATACACATCATGTGAGATACACCTCGATGTAAAGCAACATTAATGTGGAAAGAGTGTTATTAGAATACTTGTCACCTCCATAAATGTACTCGTAAATTTTAGCATCAAGACTATTTTGACCTGACTATTTAATAACCGACAATAAGAGTCTCTCTCAAATATATTGTCTCTCCCCTCCTCTCTGTTGGAAGGCCTTCTTCACTATCAGTAGACGACGCCACAACGCGAGAGGAATTAACGCTGGCTCTCCTGATGAGATTCTCTGCATAAATAATGCTTGTCGCTTCATAGGAACAATATACCTTTTCGTTACATCCTTTGTTGGCAATAATAATTCATAAGAGCCGACATATTTATTTTTTAGGAAGTCTGTTAAGAAGATTTGATATAAAAAATAGGAATTAATTTAATAAAAGGGTCTGGGTCCGTGAAGAGCCGCTATTATTAAGCATATGATCTTGCAACTTTCGACGCATTATTATCTCAGTGTACACAAATATTCCATCTCTGATTGGATTTACCGACGAATCTCATAGCTCTCCCCGGCTATATAGGAGATCTTGTGTGGAGACCTCTATTCTAAGAACTTTGATCTCTCTCATGACTGAGAGAGAGTGATACCATTAATAAGGGCTGTGTCCTCTCTACTTCGTCTCAACAGATCTTATATTTTATGTGCTGTTTTTGTGAATGTCTTATCATTACGGACTTTTTTCATCGACTTCTGATTTTCACTGCTTCTTGAACAGAGTAATGTCTGTAATATCCTACTTTATATGAGATTAAGTAATGTTGTACATGATGAGGATGCTCAATTAGGAGAGTGTGTGGCCACATTGGGGCAATATGGATGACGAAAAGTCTGGATATATGCATAGCAGGGATCTTTTTGCCAGCGTCGACAGCGTGTTGGACCGGTCCCGCGCAAACCGAGAAGAAGCGAATTGTGCTGAAAGGTATCAAAGGTATTTTGAAGTTAGCTGCCGTACACTCTGATAATTCTTTTGTGGTATAGTGTCTGATGTTTTCATGGCTCTATTCAACCCCCAATCACCACTCGCATCACCAAAATGCCTTTTTTCGGGCAGTCTACAATGCTCCGAGAAAGTAAAATGAGAATTCTTACAAACATGTGTGAGACAATTCTTTTTATCTACTCATTGTTATAATTTTAAATCTTGGAGTGATTACATAAAATTCAAAACTTTCAGGCGTTTAAGAAGATTACTTCATTAGTATATTTACAATTCGCCATGATATTAGGAGAGCCAAAACTACGTATTACTTTATTACTATACCCTCATTATAAGTTATAATATGTAAGTTCAGGTATATGAATAATGTTTATTATGTTAAGTATGGACTAACTTAATAGTATATTATAAAACTATGTATATATTGGAGTATCATACTACTTATAATCAATAATTCACTGAGTAATACATTAATATAACCTTTTATAACGGATATTGGATTTTCGGATATACCCGTTAAATATACAATAGAGATATTAAGCTCTGATTATTAATATATTTAGTTATAATATATATAATGGAATTAGAATCATGTATTCTGATTTCAAGATAGATTCTATTAACTAGAATCTACTATATATTTTAACATTATTATTTTTTCGAGTGTATAATCATGGCTAAGCTCTTGAGGTGAAATTCAAATTAGTTTAGTAAATACTTATGGAATTACAGTGAGTGTATGATATTCATATCTGAAACCATAATTCCAGTTCATTCTACTATTTACTACGAGTGATAAATAAATAATCTCCATCTTTTTATCTTCATATCTATTAACTCAGCTTATAACTTCATCAAGTTAATAATATATAATACTATCAATACTCACTAAGTGAATTATATATATATTAAATATCTTTAAGTATATATTACTATTTATTTTTCTATTTTATATTTAAGAAATGTATTTTAATTAAAATAAATTTATATTAAGTGTATGATACTTATATCTAATTAGATTTAGTGATTTTATATAACATATATATAGTTTATAATTTACCCGTAAAAATTATAATATAATATAATATAAATTCTTTGCTATAATTACGTAATATAATAATATTATATAATAATTCATATCTATAAATAATATTAGAGTGAAATCAATAAAAATATGAGTGATTGTGACGTAATAAATATATATCCTTTCGCAATTAGATTATATATATAAATATAAGTATATAAAATAATTATACAGAATAATAATTCTTTTTTGAATTTGGGTATTTAAGTTTATTCTTATAGTATCATGTTTGAATTGATAATGATATTATTTTTTGAAATTTTATTTTTAATTATTTATTATTTTATATATTAAATTTAAATATATATTATATCAATCATAATTTTATTTGAATCACTTCTATTTCCTTTACTAATTTGCACTGCATATACGCCACCCTGCTGTGCATATACTCTATATTATTGTTTTACTTCACTTTTTATTTTTTTGATTGTTTTTAATTTACATACAATTTTACTTAATTTTTATAGAAGGTTTTTTAATAGAGATTTACTATAGTTTGATTTTAAGTTTATTTTATTATAATATATTGTGATACGTATATATAATACCTAATTATGGATAATGTTACACTATATTAATAAGATTTTGTAGAGTAAAATATAGTTTATTGTTTAAGTTAAGAGCCTTGTCTTTTTAAGCTTCTTGCTATAAGATACTTAGTATTTGAATATATAAAAATAATATATGAGAATATATATGTGAGGTGAGTGAAAGATGTAATGGAACATAAATAGCCTATGATAAAATTATTATGAGACTTTCTGATGTATAGTTGGGAATTATATTGATAATTATTTATAAAATTTTTTTTAACTTTTCACACTCATAAGTGAGGATTTCTTGGCTTGTATATGATAGTATATATATATATTTATATTATGAACTCATTTCATTTAGGAAGCTTTAATTTCCAACTACCAATTAATTTGCCTCTATTTACAAAATAAATTTTCAACTTCGAGTTAAAAAAAATAATTTATATTGATATTAGATGACTAATTGAATCCAAATTATTCTTAGCATAAGAATATAACTCTCATTAGTTTATATTTATGAGTATTATCGCGCTGATGTATGGTATTAGCATTCGATAATATGATTAAGGTAAACTACATAATACTCGTTATATATATATGATAATATTGATATGATCATATATAGCTATTGATAGTATTGAATGATTATAGATAAATAAAATTCCAACATTCCATATATAGAACTTCATAATCAAAATTGCTTATAGAATGATAATTAATTTGTGAGTCTTATAAAAGAATTTAAAGACTATTACAAATTATTTTAAAAAAAGGATGAAATAGTGTTTTAATTGTCATTACTCAGCTAAGTTAGGCTTTAATTAATATTTAGTTATGTATTATATACTAATACGTGAAATACTACATATCTCCACACACAGATGTATTGATTTTGCACCATAAAAATATTTGTGAGATTGTTCTAGATATTTAATTTAAGTGATCTAATATATATACAGAATGAGTCATGATCTTTAATTATATCATATTGCTGTACAAATAATAATCCGTTAGCTCATATTGAAATAATGACTAATTAGTCTCATTTTGTGTAAATTTTAAATACACAAATCATCATAATACATACTATCTATTATGTTAGTTTATAATTATGTATATATAGTATATAGTATCATAGATATAGGATTCTATATTTTAGTGAAGGACTCACTGAAATAATAATGGCCTCTTATAGTTGTGCATGATAGGATTAATAAATAATATAACTATAGCTAAATATAATTAAACAATGCTTATTATTATTTCTAGTATATTAAATATTAATGAATATATCCCTTTTATAATATATAAAAATTAATAACTCAAAAAAATGATCTAATTATATTATATATACAAGAGGACATTACGTCTCTATGTATCTTTTATAGAATTTAAATCTTTTATTGTTTACGAGAAATGTTGGCATAATATTTTGCTAGGCGGTCTTGAGTACTACATTAAATATATTTACTTTATAATTTGGCAATTATTATGATCTCTGATATGAATTGCATCGTTATGTATTTCAAAAGCAAACAACGATTCTGCCACATGATGCTAGACGAGAACTTATTAGTTATCAACATCATTTATGATAGAAAATTCAAATTATTATTTTTTATTTGAATTATAATTATTTTTACTTGGTATATTTTAAAAAGTAGCATCATAAATGATCATATTTCCTTCATTTCCAAGTCAGGATTTACTTTTTCCATTATTCTTTATAGAAAATTTGGCAATATTCGGGATCAGCATCGTAAAAATTAATAATGACTAAAATTGTTAATATACCTTAATTGTGACTTAACGACATCCTTGTGCTTGACGAGATCTTGCGAGATTTTCTATACAAGGTTCAATGTTAGTCAAGCGAAGTCGAGAGCCTCTTCTTTGACTAATTACCAATTTATTTCGCTGTTTAGTAAGAATTTACAACACTACACTGAATTCTTTCTGCACTAAGTATGAAAAAGGAAAAACAAGTAAGGGTAATTTCATTTCCTGCCAAAGTTTAGGATACTTGCATTTCATTTTGAGCCAAAACGTTTCATAACCAAGCTGCTAAAAATGTACTTTAGCTTTGAGATTATTTTCTAAGCGAATAATTCCTTCAGGTAAATTTTGGTGAGTAGAACAGGCATCAGAAAGAACTGGATTTATGGCCCAAATCAGGTATGTTCAATGAATTTATAGTTATTTTTTAGTGTTTTATTATATTTTTTTCCAAGAAATTCAAAAATGATGTTCTGAAATAAAAACTTGGTGATAAAATTCATTAATATATCACTGGGAAACCAAAAAAAATTATTTGGAATGTTTACTTAACTTCATTAGTGTAATCTTACTAATTTTGGAGTGAGAAAAACGAATATGACAAAGAAAAATCTTTATTAGCTCTAGTTTCTGTGATATACAATATGTGGAAATATGTTATTTCAACGGATTAAGAGAAAACGATACATTTTAATTACATATGCCAACAACATTGAAAGTGCATTTTAAATATTGTTAATGACAGTTACATTCTAAGAGTTCTAAATTGATGGATGAATACCTGGCAGGTGGTTCGGTGTGAAGAGTATCATGTGGTGGCTTCATGAGATCGTTTTCTTTTTGCTTGCCTCTTGTAAGTGAGTTTCGGAGCATCCCTACACACAGACCAGCAGTAATCCGCAAGCATAGTTTCATTCCAACGGCCCTGATATCTTTGTTTCAATACACGAAATTTCTGATGGAGTCTTTCTCCGTGTTCTCACTGACAGCTCCACATCTAGGCAGGAAAAAGTCTAGGTGGAAAGTGAGAAGGAATGATTTAAGGTATCACGTTGCATCCCGACATTGATGGTGTTTTTCCAGAGAACTGTCCCCAACTGAGTGTAGTTACCATCTCTTTTGTTGCCTAAGAATCACATGTATAACTCCCCTTTAAAGCTTCCCAAGCTTCTTTTTCTTTTTCCCTCCAAAAGCTCGGTCAACACAAAAATACCTTCTTAACCTTTGTGTCATTTAAAAACCCTTTGTTTTTTGGGGGGTGGTCCCCCCCATTCAATCTAGGAATTTGTCTCGTAAGTACATTAACAGGCCTCTCTTCCTGGTTCATATCTTTGACAAAATATTTTCATGAGACCCAGCTTTATATGAAGTGGTGGAAAAAGAACATCTTTTGGGTCCACGAGAGACTCGGCAACGACATTTTTCTCGCTAGAGTCAAGATTTCTTGCAGGCCAGTCTGCTTGAATGTAATGTGCTTTCCTATCCCTACTGTCCCACATACATAAAAAGCAGCAGTAATTAGTGTACCCCTGTTGCAATCCTATGAGTACAGCATTGACTTTGAGAGCGTCATAGATTCTCCACCTGTGTTCGCCATATTTGATTGAGTCGAGGAGGGCTGTCATGTTTGCATAAGTGTCCTTCCTGTGAACTGCATGACCAACAGGAATAGAAAGAAGACGGTTGCCGTTGTGTAGTAATACAGCTTTCAAACTAAGCTTGAAGGAGTCTATGAATAGCCTCCATTCAGTTGGATCATGGTTCAAATTCAAACATTTCATCAAGCCATTAACGTCGCAGCAAACAACCAGATTGTTTATACTTTCAAAAAAGGGAAGCAGATCCCTCTGACGTTCTCTGTACTATGAGACCCTGACATCACTTTGGAGAAGATTCCAATGCTGTAATATTGACCCTAGAAGATACTGCCTTTAATCCTTTGACACAAGTTCAAGGGCTCGAATGAGATCACTTCAATTCGCTTGACTCAGTTGGTGAGATGTATGCATTCGTTTACCCTTCAAAATCTGGTTCATGGAATGTGGACGGCTTGTTTGGGGTTCTTTTTTCTTCCACAGCTGTCTTATTTTCTACTTCAGTCTCATAATGCGGAAGAGGAGTAGGAACTGGTAGACTATCTGAATGTGAAATAATGTCAAATAGCAGATGGAATATTCGGCGTAATTCAACTGTCCTCTTGCTCTTCTTGACAATCCGGCCTTTATAGCTCGAGTTAAGCAAAAGTAGCAGTTATCTGTATGGTTTGTAGGCTCCCGCCAAACCATAGGCACAGCAAAAGCCATATATCGTTTTTTTATTTTTCAGCCATTCTTGTAGTATAACTGAACCAGAGTTGCAACATATATGACTTTGACTTATATGACATATATGACTTGTCCTGGTCCCCTACCTTCGTACCAAAATAATGCTGATAAGTAGTCTTCACAAAAGGCGTCAAATTGGCGTTTTCGCTGTAACGAAAAATGTTATTTCACCACAATATGTAAAATTATTCTTAGAATTTACAAATACATTTTCGTGGCATTTTGATATAACAAATTTTACACTTCAAAAGCAGCTTCAAAGCCAAGAAATTCTTAAAAAAATAAAAACATAAACAATATGAAAACTCACAGTCCACCATTAACAGTTATTATGTTTATGATGTAGTGCTCGATGTGATGTGACCTTTATAATAGCGCGCAGCATCAACTATTATAATTAAATTAAACTACTGTGTTTGCAACCTGTGTTAAAATAAGATCGAAATGGCAACACTCATTGCATCGCCTTCGTCTTAAAGCGCCATTTTTTTATGCCAAGCTCGCTTGTGTTGCCTCTGTGTATTTAACTAATTACTGATTTAGCTTATTTAAAGCCGCGTTGTTATTTTGACACTTTTGAATTGAAGTGGTAAGTGTCCTATTTATGTGTTGAGTTTGTAAAAGTTATTGTCGATAAATTATGTGAAAATTCTTGATGATTCAGTAAGGCCCAATGAGGAGGCCCAGGAGTGAATGCGAATCAATTGTGAACCAAATAATATATTTTGTTCCAAATTGGTAATTATATATCTTATCCAATTTTGTATTAGCTAGCTTATTTTCACGGTTTTATGCAGGCTGGGTTATGGAATAAACAAGGCCTATTTCTTCCTCAAGGGGCTTTTCCTATAAACGATCTTACGCCAAATTCTTTCCGTGTTATGTCATTTATAAATTTAAGTAGGTCAATGTAGGCCTACTGTTTTATTTTTAAAGTAGACCTGTATTTATTTATCTGCTATCATTATTTATATTATATTATTTCTTTTGTTTATTTACTGTAGATTATTTTATTTTATTATTATTTCCGCAGGACTCTCGGGTTTCAGGTTCAAAGCTTAGCTTTCAACTTGTTCAACTTTCGAATCTCTGGAAACTCGACAAAATATTTTTAAGAATTGCTCTATCGTTTAATGAACTCTGGTCGATTAAACTATTGTCACTATATAAAGAAGTTCCCTAAACAAATCTCACAAACTTCTATAATATTATATATTATATATATATATATATATATAATATATATATATATATATATACTATATATTATATATATATATATATATATATTTTATATATATATATATATATAAATAATATATATATATATATAATATATATTTATTATATAAATATATATATTTATATTATTTAATGTCCTCAAATGACTTTTAACACTTTCCCTCAGTGTTTGGAAGCACGCACATGTCTAACTTATTCCGAAGAAAAAAGGAGCCAGTTCTGATCCTTTACTAACTATCGCCCTTTAGTCTCTCCGTTGTATTCTACCTAATTTCTTTGAAACCCTTCCTCAACTCTCATTTCTAGACCATCTGGAGTCTCATTCACTTCTTTCCGACCGCCAGTATGGCTTTCGGCGTTCACGGTCTACTGGCGATATACTTCCTATCTACTGATGTTAGTGGTTTCCGCCCTTTAGGAAACTATCGGGAGACTTGG
>JABUQX010083449.1:15000-20000 GCA_015478945.1 Trachelipus rathkii | reverse complement strand
AAGAGATGTAGATTCCAGATGGCTAAGAAGTGAGAGGTTAGAAGTGTTTCAAAGATCTTAGTAGATAAAGTGAGAGCTATAGGGCGAACTTAGAAGGATAGAGCGCTTCTTTTTTCCGAATAGGTTGGACATGTGCGTGCTTCAACACTGAGGGAAAGTGTAGTATTGAGACATAAGAATATAGTTTGAATACGAAGGGGGTGGGGTATCACGTAAGCACATTCCTTCAAACCTCGGGGGAATGCCATCCTGGCACCGCTTCCAAACGTTCAATAGATTCAGGAGCCCGTGGTGCCCGATCAAAATGTATCACAGGTAAGACATAGGAACTGAGGAGGAAAGTAGAGGAGAGGAATGCAGAACGTCCAGGTTTGAGTTAGAGGAAAATGGAGGCGAAGAGATTGACTTTTTAAAATTGTTGGGAGTAAGCAACAGAGCCATAAATGAATAAGAGGCGGCAAAAATGATTTAAAGAAATTGTTAGAGATGTTTTTTGGCAAGAGGCCAGAGTGATTTGTCAGTAGGAGAACCAAGGTTGCGACTTTCGTTTGAATGAAAGCCGCTTTGCTTGTCAAGAGTATCCTGCAAACGATTTCTAGCTGCGTGAAATTAGCGAGAGTGGATAGGAGAAGAGATTTCTACTCCAACGCGCTGTATTAGCGCTGATGGCAGGAACAAGCACGATCGAACCATGGGATTTGAAGGAGAAGATTGTCGATAGAAGGATGAACCTGGCTTCATAGTCACGATTACAGCTCCCTTTAGTGGCAGAAGGCCGGCGGTCATCAGAGTAAGCAGTAATCCAATAGTTAGCGGGTAGAATCGGACGCAAGGCCCCCAAACAGCCCGATCAAAAGTGCCAGAAAAACGCATAGGGCAGGAGGAGCTGTTGGAGAGAAAGTATGAAAATTAAGAAGATATAAGGTTGTGGTCAGCAGGGTTGCGGAGTCGGAGTCGTAGTGATTTTTATAGAGAGAAGACTAGCTGGTGAAACATAGGTCAAGTGGTTCAGTATTGGTTGGATTGAGGTAGTTGTTGAATAGAAACAGTGGTGTAACTAATGGAATATTCATCATCGGGATAGTGAAGAGTGGGTCACACAGGGTTCAGAGCTGGGGTTCTATTGTTCCTCATATATATATAGCTAAATGATTTGACGTAGTCAAAAGCTAAAAGTTTGCAGATGATACCCATGGGCCCTCAGTTAGGAAAATTGAAGGATGTATAAAGATCAAAATGATCTTGTAAACTTCCTGGGTGTGCAGATAAGTGGCAAATGATTTTTTATAGTAAAAATTGTAAGTTCTTCACCTAGGTTTCTCAATAAAAGTTTTAACTGGATAATGAATGGGGATTGCTTGAGCTGTGGACCAAGAAAGATATAGGTGTAAAAGTAGTAGGGAGGATATTGGACCCAAAACCCACCTGGACCGACGCAAAAACCACCTGACCTTTACCTGACCTTGACTTTTTGACTTGACCTTTTTTTGGGTCCAATTTTTACCTGGCTTGAGACTTTTTGGGTCTTGCTTTTTGGGCATTGACCTTTTTGG
Organism: Trachelipus rathkii; assembly: GCA_015478945.1. Classification (NCBI taxonomy): domain Eukaryota; kingdom Metazoa; phylum Arthropoda; class Malacostraca; order Isopoda; family Trachelipodidae; genus Trachelipus; species Trachelipus rathkii. The sequence continues at coordinate 18,447 of JABUQX010083449.1, read as the reverse complement.
CGGTATTTTTGAGAACCCAAATTTTTTCGGCCCACCCTTTTGTATTCCAGTGCATTTTTGGCATCCAATTTTTGAGAACCCTATTTTTTTGGAACCCTAATTTTTTGGCACCCTATTTTTGGCAACCTTCGAAGAAGGGTGGCAAACGGTTTGCGTAAGACGGTTGACGTGTCCCCTAATTTGTTGACCAACCTTTGGTTCCTGGTTATTTTGGGCCACCCTAATTTTTGGCCACCCTTTAAGGGGCTTAGCCTTTTTTGAATGTCTTAACCTTGTTTATGGGCCATGATATTTGGCCATGACCTTGCAGAATTCCATGGGTACAATTTTGGCACGCTAATTTTTTGGGTCGTGTCCAACCCGTCCAAGATATTCTCGTTCTAATTGAACGGTATGTAATGGAACCTAATCCTCTTGAAACCTATACACACACAACACAGTAACACACACACACACACACCACACACACACAACATTCACTATGACCTTATACACACACTATGACACTTACATTTAACCATAGACACTTACATTTGCACTTATACAACACACACACACCAACACATACTGGCTTTAGTATGATATCATGACGATCTGTTTGAATTCCAAATGTGGGACGAAACGCTTTAAGCTGACGACAGGATGGCACTCAATCACCGGGCGAAATAATCTAAGTAAGATCATGAATATCAAAATATCGAAGGACTATTTTGTCAACATTTTTGTTGAAATAAATTTAAAAAAAAATGGTTTTGAATATCTGAGAGTCGAAAGGACTTGCTTGTCAACATTTTATCAAGAGAAGTCAAGTCAAAACGTTGAAGTAGACAAAATTAAGAGATTTTGTGTTTGCTTTCCCGTTGTTTAATCATTCGCGACTTTAGTGCTTTGCAAATATGTTTAGCTCAACAAAGACTTGTTGTAAATGCATAATAATAGGAGCAATTATGAGTTGAAGTTGCTTGGAAGTTAACCCTTTTGTCAGGACCTTTTTTTTCCCCTTTCAAAATTCTTGTTATTCTCAACCTTTATTTTAACCCTTTTGTTTTCTTAACCCAAATCAGCATCGTCTTTAATTACTTCATTCGTTCTTTATTTTCCTTCATTTATCGAAATTTAGCAAATTGGAGTATCAGAACCTAACTGACAAGAATAACCTTGGAAAGAAGAAAAAATAGAAAGCAAGCGAAATAGATAGATAGATAGATAGATAGATAGATAGATAGATAGATAGATAGATAGATAGATAGATAGATAGATAGATAGATAGATAGATAGATAGATAGATAGATAGATAGATAGATAGAGTAGAAGATGGTTCTACTGATATATTGATAGATAGATATTAGATAGCATCGATAGAGGAAGATTGAGTTAGTTTATTAAATATTTAATATGTTATTTATAAGGATAAATGAATATATATATCAAAATTTGAAATAAAAGCGATTCTACATTATAAACAAAACAATATCTATTTTTTTTGAAATTTAAAAAGTATATAATTTTATCCCAGTAAAGAAAATAAAGTTTTATTCTTTTTATATTCATATTTTTATTCCTATATCAACAACTCTCTCTCCTCCTCTTATCACAAAAGCACCTGCGATATTGCAAACATATTTTTCCTACTGAGTTTGAATAATGTTCTGATTGATAATTGGAAGGTTTTAATAATTCATTAAAAACACATTGCAAGCAAAGGCATATCGAAAATCTAAATCAAAGCTTTTCTAATAAACTTATCATTAGAGTGCATTATATGCCACCATCATATATACAATATTTATTTGGTATATAGAAATATAGGCATAGATACAGGAAGTTTAGAGAGTATATTTACATATATATAAAAAAGAGGTCTTAAAATTAAATATATATATATATGAAAGCATACAGTATATATATGAAAGTATAAGTATAAGCAGCATATATATATATATATGGTAACTATATTATAGAAGCATATAACAGCAGAAAGGAGAGTATATACATGTTACGTTGCTAAGTGCCACACACATATATATATATATGCATGTATATATATGTATATATATATACATAAATTATATATATTAGAGCATAGATATAGATATATATATACATGAGCATAAAAGAGAAGATGTATACACATAGGTATATAGATATATATAGATATAATATATATAGAGTATATATATGATATATAAATATATATATATGTATATAAGATTATATATATAAATATATAAGAAACAGAGGTTATATAAGATATATATAAAGGTGTCTATATAAGTTATATATAATATATATATAGATATATATATATATAGCAAATGTATATATATATATATACATACATATATATTATGAAAGAGCAGAATAACTATATATAAGAATATGAGAATTTATGATACACATGGGGAATATAGAGTAAAAGAGTTATTGTTATAATATATAGAATATATATATATAAAAGATATAGCATACATGATATATATATGGTGCATGGTATAGATATATATATACATATGTATATATATACATAACAGTGCCATTATATATATCATACAGAGTAAAGATATATATAACATATGATAGATAGTTGATAGATAGATAGATAGAAAAGGCATATATAAGAGGAGATATATATATATATATAATGAGATCCTGTAATTAAATGATCTAGACAAACACTAAACGAGGTTTATATATGATCACAAAACAAGCTCAGTCTTCCTTCTATCCCACCTATCCACTATGAAGACAGCATATCAGCATCCTTTAAGTCCATAGAATTTTGGGATTTAAGGTCAACTATCATACTTGATCTGAAGGTTTAGTTCAAGTCCATATCCATTTCCTCCCACTCAACTCAGATAACATGATAATGGAGAGGTCAATTAGGTGGTCAGGTTGGGTGAAGAACACCAGATAGGGATTTATAAAGGAAAATCCTTGAAGATTAAACCCGAAATAAAAGCCATCTGGTCTAAATGACACCTTCTGTTTGTGTTGAATATAGACCATCCTTTGCCTCACAATCACACCTGAAACAAAACTGTCCATGATCTAGTTTCATGAATGAAAAACCCATTCAGTTTCAATAAGCCAGCAACTATCAATAGATCTATCGTCTTTCCATCCAGAAAAACTATCACACCCAACTATCCCCAAGATTTTGAGATCAACAAAGCTGACTGATGGCCTCTGACACAGGAAACTATGCTTTCTCTATCCTTCAACTCACTTCTCCAAAGAATATTTAAGGAGTGCCTTGTGATGTTGAGAAACCTCTCTATGCCTCCTTTCCTTTCTTCTCCCTGTCTCCTCCTCTGGTCCTTCTTTTTTCCTTCCTTCTTTCTCTTCTTTCTTCTTCATTCATTTTCTCCTTCATCTTCTCTCTTCCTTGATCTTCCTTCTCCTCTGTCTCCCCCTCTCCTCCTCCCTCCTCCTCCTTCCTCTCCT
>JABUQX010083449.1:0-10000 GCA_015478945.1 Trachelipus rathkii | reverse complement strand
GCTTGTTTTCCCTAAAAAAGTATTGATACCCTTTTTAAAGATTTTCAGAATACCTTTTTGTGAATCAAGTGCTGACCGTGAATTTTGATAATATTAAGTACAAGGATAGAAGCTTGAGCAAAGTCCGAATCTCAAAACCGGTTCTACTGAAATCGCATTAGTGCTCCATGGTTATCCAGTGATTTCAACCTTTCAGGATAGAAAATTAATAAGCCAGCAGAGGTGACCAAGGATTCAATATGAAAGAAGAACTATGATTGCAAAATAAACGTTTATTATTATTACTAGACATAAACTATATTTAAGGAAGTGACCTAGCTCTGGTCTTAAACAATGTTGAATGCTCTGGAGAAATCGACCGAACATGGAAGGTCGTAAAATATAGGAATGTTATGATATAAATACAGGTACACTCAAAATTTTAATTTTACTCAGACAACGAAACCAAATTAAGTTTAAGGAGAGGACGAAAACTAAATTATATAAGCACAAGAATGAAGTAACCTTATCTTGTAATTTATGGAAGTAAACCAAATCAACAACTACTTATTTTGTATTAGAGAAACTAATACAAATATTTTGCTGGAGAAACCAACAGATAATGCATCAGAGAAACCGATACTATAAATCTGTTAGAGAAAACTAACGTCTAGAGAATTATAATAATGCCATTAGAGGAAAACTAATGTAATATTTGTCGGAGAATATAACAAACTATGAAGTATAACAGGTTAATAATGCATCAGAGAAAACCGCATGACTATAAGCTGTTAGAGAACTTAACGTCTATTAATAAATTGCATTAGAAGTAAACGTAATGTAATAGTGTCGGCAGATAAAACCAAACATATTAATGCAAATCAGAGAAAACCGATACTATAAAGCTGTTAGAAGAAATACTAACGTCTTATAATTGCGATAAATTAGAGAAAACTAATGGATATTTTTGAGAACCAACATTATAATGCATCAGAGAAACCCGATACTATAAAGCTGTTAGAGAAACTAACGTCTTATAATTGCATTAGAGAAAACTAATGTAAATAGTTTGTCAGTGTTAGGAAAAGTATTGGAAGTTAAGCAAAGGTATACTATAAGCTGTTAGGAGAATAAACTAACAAATTCTGATATAATTGCATTAGAGAAAACTAATGTAAAATTTGTTGGAGAAACCAACATATAATGCATCAGAGAAACTGATATCCAAAAAGGTTACCTAATTGTCAATATAACTCACAGTATTAACCTAAGTGTATGCTGGAGAAACCAATACCAACATCTATCCGGCAAAGCCAAATAGCACCAGACCGTAAAGAGAAACTTTACTCAGTCAATAATGTCAGATATATTAACATAGGTCTACACCGGATAACCAGTGTCTAATTGGCCAAACCAATCGTACCTTTCAAAGAAAGAGAAACTTTCTTGAATAGCATAAGACTTTAACTTAGAGATATTTGTTTAGAGAAACCAAACAAATTACAATCAGAGAAACCGATTGTAATATTGCAAAGAAATTGCAATACTTCTAGGTAAATATCAAAGGAGAAACCGATGATACAAAAAAAGGAGAAACCTTTTTTAAAGCCCTTTTGAGAGAAACTCAAAGGAATGGAAGCTGAGCTTCCCAAATGCTTAACTCGTCCATAAAAAACTACCTCTTATATGGAGTTAGAAGAAACATAATAATTTAAACAAGTAAACTGTGATATAAACTAAACTTGATTCTAAAAATAAGCTTAACCCTAAACTAATAAAAAATTAGACTTTAAAATATACTGAGACATACTACAAAAATTATTGATGTAAAGCTATAGATGAACTTAATTATAAAATTAAGTATATATATATATAGATAATAATTAAAAGTAGTAGGGCTGTCTCAATAAATGCTCCTATGTAAATACTCGCTCGTTATATGAGAGTACCTCAAGGGTAGTATGAATTAGGTGGCGCAGTACTGTATAAATACAAACGGGAGGCTATATATATTGGACCGGTGAGGGGAATGAACATCAGAATATGGCTAAGGCGCCCCAAGCTGGTAATCGTAACAAGTCAGAAAGGTCTTGACGTAAGAGTAAATATTAAATAGTAGTGCTAGAAGTAATAGCTAAGCTAGGTATATATTTCTAGAGATACATTTTGGATAGAAACAGCTTCTGTAAAATAACTTTGATTATCTTACACGAGAGATGTGAGACATCGAATAATAATAACTTCATAGGATATAACGTGTGATGTGGTCTAGTAAATACGATATTTTGTTAGAATAATATAGTATTTAAAACACCCCAATTGTACATACTCGTCTTCAGTATTCAGCAAGGTGTTATTACTTCATAAAAGTCTTAAATCCGATAAGTGGGGTTAACTCGTGGTCTGATATAAGTACTAGAAAACACCTGTAATAGGCTATATAGTAAATGAACCAACAGAGAAGTGACTATACATATATGATATTATTAATACTCACTATAGGAATAGATTATAATAAAGAATTGGGGGGGGATTTTAAAAGAGGCAAAGGGCCCCCGCACCCCCCCGCCCCGTAACGCCTGGATATATAATAGTATTATTTCTACTTTAGAAATTATGATTAGATATACACCCATAAAGCAAGTTCTTTATAAGTAAATAATAACTAAAATCAAATATTAAATAGGCCAAAAAATGCTTTCCGTATATAAAATGAATAATTTAACTTGTTTAAGAAAATATGTGCAATAATAGATAATAAGAAATAACTTATATTATAAATTGATAAGTATGGAAAAAGTGTAATAATAAGTAGAATGATCGAAATGGTCGAAATCGAAGGGGTAACTAAATAAAAAATTATTATTGACGTTCGTTTAATAAAAAATGATACGGAACTAAATACTAATTAGAAAAAACACTGTTGCAAAAATATTTATAACTAAAAATATATAATATATTATATAGATAATTATATTAATAATTATATAGGGGTTTAATATAATATAGATAGGTATATTATATATAGAATATATAGTATAATATATTATTATAGAGTAGATATAGAGGATATAGTATATGTATAGATATAGAGTAGATTTATATTATATATATGATATTATAAAATAGTTTAATTGTATTTTATTAGAATATATAATATAATATAGTTAATAAATAAAATAATATAGTAAGTATATAAAAGCAATAATAAATCATGATCCCGCATATAGCAATAACTAATATATGGAGGATATGGATACATATAGATAAATATATTTATATAAAAAGATACATATATATATTTAATATAAATATAATATATATATAGAAAGTATAATATGGTGAGTAATGTCACCATATAGTAGTAACAAACTCTCGAGTATCTCTCTCGAATATAAGAACCAGAGGTCTACTAATATATAAGTAAATTAGTGATATTTATAGTAGGTATAACTCGTTCACCGCACAAAAAATCTTCCAGCTCGTGCAGGTCTCATGTCCAATAAATAAACGATATCATATGTAGCCACCATAATCCATACCGTTATAGGTGACGCGTCCGTGTAAACAATGGTTAAATAACCTATACCCAACTTGTAAATAGTGTTAATTTGTATAGGTTAGTGTATGAGTATGTAGAAACGTAGTAGATTAGCAATTAATTGCGCTAAGTTTAGTAAGTATTCAAGTTAGGAGGCCTGAATTTAATAGATCAGAAACTGCAAATATAACTGCACCTCTCTACTACAAATTTTCACTTAAACATAATTTTCAGAGGCAGGAAATTTTTTAATAATAAGCTCGAAAGAATTTACTCCCGAACTATTGGAGTAGTATATTTCAGAGTTTATTATTAATCAGGCCTCCTTACCTTGTATGCCGATATATAATATATATACTAGTAGGAGTTAGTGAATACGATCTATACAGAATGCAGCCTCTAGTTAGGCAATAGATATATAGTGATTAGCTAATATGGTAATCAACTGTCGAACCAAATAAGTATTAAGACCGTAAGGAGTCAAGTACTTAGTACATAATAGCTAACCATGACCTAAATAAATATGAAGTATGAATTTAAAACTCCATCCCACAAAATATATATATGGCATATTTTGACATAGAAGATATTGTAATAATACCTAATCCAGATGAGTTGAATCGATGAGATGAAGTTAAAGACTACAATAGTTTTTAATAAAAATATAATGTATGCCGCCTCTAGATAAGTATTGCAAAGAACAGCATATATATATATATGTATATTATATATATATTATATATAGTATATATATATGTGTTAAATGGGATCAATAATACCAAGGTATATGACTAATAATCTCAGTAGTAGATATAATAATGTAGTAAAGGGCGTTTGCCTAAAAATAATATAGTAGGAAATACTATATACGTAGATATATATATTAGTACTATATATTAACGTCATGTTACTATGGCTGTTATCGATAACTGGATAAATAAAGTATCACAAAGTCGCCAATTCTCTTGAGAATACTCTAAATATCCTGTTAAACAGAAAGTCAGTGAAGGAAAGTCAAATATCTTATCTTATGCATTGCCATTTAGGTAACCATCTCTAATATTTAAAATAAATGCTCTTGAAGATTATGGATGAAGAAAAAGGCAGGAGCTGGATCGAGCTAGTGTGGAAAGAAAGATCAATTCTAGTTTGTATCATTGTATCAATTTATTAACTGACAATATGTGTCGTAATTACTAAGTAATCTCGCTAAAAATACACTTGACCAGGAATTGGAGTCATGAGAAGATATTTCCAATTCTAATTTCAGGCATAGATGCATACCGAATTAAAGTTGCGTCTTTTTCTTCTTTCCACCATACACAGTGGATCCGTCCGATTTTGCCGTCCGATCAATTGGTAGCTGGACTAATATATATATATCCACAGTAGTTTGATAGTATGGTATTCTAAACTCATGTTGTTTTCGTTGCGAGTGAATGCTTCTAGGTTGCATTTTAAAACTTTGTTGTTCTTTTGAACAGTTACCAGCTGGTTGGTTGATTATGATCTGAAGATTTTCATTCCTTCTGACAATTTTCTTGTAGCATTTATCAAAGCACTTCCAGAAAATTAGAAGGTAGATTTCGCTTCTCAACTATCGTTGCCGTTTCATTTCAAGATTCTTCTGTGAATCTAAGTATGAGACTGGATCATTTTTCGATTATTATCATATAATTATTCATCAGAATCTGAACTTAATGTTAATAATATTTCTTGATATTTATAAAAAGTTTACTTCTTCTTTGAGCATAAACTTTATTTTATTCTGATCAATAATATCATAGGGAGCTAATTTGTATTGTTGGATTTAGAACTGTTGCATGTGCATAAAGTTTCTTCACTTTTTAATGGAACTTAAAATGTTCCCACGTAAACAGAATCTTACAAAAAGTTCATCTTTAACGACTAGTTAAGACACCGCATATAATCAATGTCGAACTGTTATTGCACTAATATTTAGACATATCGCCTTAACTGGCAGGTATATACAAAAGAATAACGGTCTTTCCACTCGCTCTTTTAGTTTAACTAATTCTCTGTCGACAATGGTGTTAACAATCTAATTATATTCTCCATTAAGCTTCCAGTGATTTGCATTTAAGATTTTCTAGATTGTTTTTTCGAATTTGAAGAAAAATATAGTAATTACAATTTTTTGCTCTATGATTCTTTGCAGCATATAATATGATGAATTCTATCTTGTTCCCACATGTTGGATAAGGCTTGTGTATTGGCAAATTTTGAGATTTCTGAATTTCAGTCAACTTTTAGTTGTACAAATGTTTTTATACTGAAATGACCTACAATTTTCCTAAATAAAGTAAGTAAATATTTAATTGATTTTTTGAAGAAAATAAATGAGCATCATGTACTTACTTACTTACTGAAAGGGAGAATGAATATAAAACATAGTCCTAACATTTATTAAGAAGACGCGGTGTCGCTCTCATAACCTAATAGGTAAGTGTTGGTATGCATCTATCTAAGATTAAGACTGAGCAATTATATTTTCTTTTTTTTTTTAAGTATATTTAAGTGTTTCATCACTGTTTAGACAAATATTATTTGTGTAAACTGAGAATGAGAAACAACTTAAAGAACATAATTGATTTGCAATGTTTCCACTTTTTTGAAAATATTATCAGATCGTCGCATACCTGGACGAGTGTCTATTAAGAACTTTATCAAAGATATATTATGAGCCACAAGGCCATATACAGCAATGATATTAATGATATTGTTAAATTTCTTGCAGCTGCATGTTATTTTGTTTATTTACCCTGTTGTATATTATTGTTGGGATAATCCAACTTTCTAAAAAGTGTCTCTTTTGATGTAATATTATATGAGGTGGCGAGAGAGAAACCTGTTGTGTTGTGGACATACGTGATGTTTAATCTCTTAAATCCATGGTCTTGTACAAAAGAAATATGTGACGAGAGAATAAAATGCAACAGCAGATCATTTCCCAAATTTTGAGTAATAAGTTCATGGTACATATATTCAATGAGGGTGATGTAGCTGCGAACAAAAGTAAGTATCCTCAAGATTCAGTGTAGGGCTGAAGAAATCTGTTTTTTAAATTAGAGGATAAGAGGTTTGAAGAATAGAATAGGATATACAAAGGAGATCATGCAATCTGCTGTGTGATCATTTAGAATTTCATTGTTTTCTTTTTTCGGTCATAGATCCAGAAATGTAAGAGCCTCTAGAATATTTTGAACTTTCTTTGGTTTCCTCTTTAGATAGTAATGATAATTCCTAGTGGCCCGCACGAAGAAAACACTTCAGGCTTATATACTAGTATCGCTTTATTTATGTTAAAGTAATCTCACACATACAAGAGCAGTGAATATTCCAGAATGAAATTAATTACAGATTTTATTAATATTTTTGAAAAAGCTTAATAAATAGTTAACAATAAAAATAAGAAAAGTATTTTTTATTAGTACTTTATAAAAATAAGTAAGTATATATGATCCCATTGAGTTACATATTATTATATATAATGAGTAATATGAATGTACTGGAAGGTCAGATATAGGATGTATTATATATGATGTGGGCATATAAATCAATGTTGCCAGCTTATATATAATATATATATATATATATATACTATATATATTATTAATGGATATGTATTAAGAGTAGATATTATTTATATTAATATATATATATCATAGTGATAGGTTATATATAAAGATTAAGATTAAGTACCCAAAAGGAATACCTATGATATATAAGGTCCCGGATATGATTAAGTATATATATATATAGTATAATATATATATATATATATATATTATTATTATATTGATAGGTACAAATATATATATATATAGTATATATATATATAGTAAATTAATGCTTAGACGCAATTAACGTTCTGAGAGGAACAGATATTATAATATGTAGAATATACTAATATATATATTTTTATGTAGATTTAAATAGTATATAATAATAATTAATGTATTATATAGATCATAAGTATTAATTTTTAATAGGTTATATTATATATATATTAATAGGCCTTTATTAGTAGGGCGTGAGGCTATATATAGGGTGTGAGGGCTATATACTATAGTTAGAAGTATAATATAGTATATATATATATATATGATATATATATATATATATATATTTATATATTATATATATATAGTATATATATATATATATAGATATTAATTATATAGAGTTATATATAGATTGTGGTTTCTTTGAGTCGAGGAATAGGGATGAGTAGGAGGTTATATATATATATAGTACTCCTAAATAGGCAGTATAGTCTCAAGTTAAGATATACAATGGACAATTTCACACTTGGGCTGGTACGGATAGCCTCTGACTCGTGTGTGTGTATAAATAAACCATATATTCATCTCGGACTCCGCCTTCTCCAGAACCTCGGCATAAATATAATCATACTCCTTGGTGTGTGGCATGCTCTATATAGATAGTATACTCATAATGACTGGAATAAACTAATGACATAATGAGTTTAGTGAGTGTATATATATACCTAATATATAATGCTATATATATATATATATATATATAAGGTAGTATATGAAATATAAATCGGTGCTATAGATTTGGGAAAATATTTATAATTACATATTACGAAAGTATATAAAATAATATATATATATACTTTACATCTTGATGGTTATATATATATTATATATAGGATATATCGTATATATTAATAAATAAAGGCTTATCTTAAAAAGTAAATGTTCCAAAATTTACATATTATAGCTTATATAATTAATATATTAGAGAAATTTTCTATAACAATAACAATATCAATAGCTAACTAGTTATTCTACTCACTCTCAAGATAAAAGGTGATATAAGTGAGTCTATTTTAGACGAGTAGTTTAGTAAAATTTAATAGGTAATATATATAAATATACTATATTAATAAATTTATGAACTCAGGCATATATTGGAGACCGAGGATTAGGACCTCTCATAGTATTTGATATTTAGTGAGTAATATTAATACATATTAAATTATGACTTATTTTAGTGAGTTAATATGTATTTGATTAAGTATCCCAAATATTATGCTTGAATTAAATAAATAAAGTATTATTATATAGGCAATATGTATTATATATTGGTAATATATAGGTATGGTGAAGTATGATATAATATAAATATATATATATTATGACATTGTTGGATTAAGAGGGTTGCGAAATAGAAAAACAGTGTGTTACACTAAATGGGAATAATCATTTCATTGGGATAAAATTAGTGATAAGATGTGATATAGTCCCACAAAGTATATAATTAAAGTGCTTATAGGTATAGTAGTACCAACTATTAGTACTCATATATATATTATATATAATATAACTTATTTAATAATAATATATAGATATATTAGAATTTTTTGAACTACAGGTAACTATTAAATGCAATAGTTTTCTAAGTTTATGACTGATATTAGTTAATTTAATTTAAAGTGGCCACCTCTAAGTTATTAAGGAATAGTTGAAAGATGTCATAAAAGATTCAAAAGATCTTGAGTAACTTCTTGCCATGTATCTATCTATGGAAGCTTCTATATATTTCTATACTGAGTGGGATCAATGATTTATTTAGTAAATATGTAAAGGTTGTATTCTTCAAACCTAGGTATTACTATTTAAAAATAAATAAGTAACTATAAACTATGGATATTAGATGTGTACTATGTAGTATATTATAGTATATATCTGAACGCAAGAGATGATATATTATTATCATATATATATATATATATATATATATATATATACTTATAATATATATATATATATATATATATATATATATATATATATATATATTAATTTAAATATATAATATATATATATTATATATATATATTTTATATGATTAATTATAAACTCAGCTAAATGGGTTGTAAGATTTATGACCTATCTCACTCTCAGTAGTTTAGTAGAAAGCTAAGATAAAATAAGTAGTATAGATTGCATTGTGAGCTCTCTAATATATCATATAAATATACGCCATAAGGTTTATTTACTAAAGATGACTATATAATATAAGTAATTAAAGAATGTATAATAAATATACATAAGTCTAAATATTATATATTAGGTCCTCTAGTAAATATAAGTAGTTAAGTTTATAATAGTTGTGCAACAAAGGTTTTATTGAGTATATCACTACTTATATGATATAAAGAAAGACTATTATACTAAATGTTTTACTCTTTTAATTAGAAATATACTATAAAAGTGATTAAAGACTGGGTGTGAGAAGTATATATATATATATATATATATATATTAATATATATATTATATATATTATATATATATATTATATATATATATATATATATATTATTATATTATATATATATATATATATATATATATATATATATAGTGATATATATATATAATAAATTAAATATATATATAAAATATATATAAGGAATGCCAATCA
>JABUQX010083448.1:7500-18377 GCA_015478945.1 Trachelipus rathkii | reverse complement strand
AAAATACTAACTCATAGTAGGACGCATCCTAGCAGCTTTAATATACACCAATCGATTCCGCATACCTTATTAACCTTAGGGGTAGTGACATCAATATGGGGCATTAGGGGCTCAGGAGCTTAGAAAAGGCTTGAAAAAAGTGGCACTCAAGTTGTGCACATATTGTGGCATCACTTGGCACTATGTGGCCACTCACTTGGCACTATGCGGCACTCACTTTGGCACTATGTGGCACTCACTTGGCACTCATGGCACTCACTTGGCACTCGTTGGCACTCATTGGCACTCCACTTGGCACTCACCTGGCACTCATCTAATACTCATAGAATACTCATAGAACACTAATAGAACATCCTTAGATACTTCTTACGGTGAGGTGATTGGGAACCATCAAAGTTTAACCATCAATAAATCTGATCATCAAAAGCTGATCAATCGAATATAGATGCCAACACAAGATGAACGTCATCAAAGTTGCAGCCATGCAACAAAGTGAGGCCATCAAAACTGGGGCATTAAAAGTTGAGGCATCATAGTTGAGGCATCAAAGCTGAGGCATCAAAATATAGAGTGTGTAAGTAAATCTGTGTGTGAGTATAAGTAAATCTGTGTGTGTAAGTAAATCTGTGTGTGAGTGTAAGTAAATCCGTGTGTGTGTAAGTAAATCTGTGGAGTGTAAGTAAATCTGTGTGTGCTAAGTAAAATCTGTGTGTGAGTGGGTGTGTCTGGTGTGCGTGCGCGTTGTAGATGTGACCGAAAATCAAGGTCAAAACATCAAAAAAATAGGGCTAAGCCCTAAAGGAAGGACAATAAAATTACCGTGGGCCAAAAATTGACCCATGGAAGACCAAAGGTTTGGTCGAAAAAATTAGGGTTCTTAAAAATTAGGGTCCTCAAAAAATTAGGGTTCTCAAAAAATTAGGGTTCTCAAAAAAAAATTTGGGTCTCAAAAAAATGGGGCTTAAACCGTAAAAGGGGGCCCAATTAGCGGCACTACTCTATCATACACGGCACTACGTTTACAAACGGTTTGCTTACGCAACCGTTGGCGCGCCCTTCTACTCGAAAAGGCGCCAAAAAAGGTCAAGGCCCAAAAGGTCAAGGGCAGGTAAATAAAAATTTGGGCCTCAAAAAAGGTCAAGGGTCAAAAAAGGTCAAAAAGGTCGCGGTCAAGGTCGTCGTGCGGAATCCCCTTGTTACTACTAATGGACTTTCATCTGCTTTAAATATTTCGCTTTCGAGCATGGGAATTGATATAAAAATTGAGCGATTTTCATTTCGGCATTAACCTTTTCGGGTTAAGCATCGGAAATCCGTCACAAAATTTTCTAACTTCAATATCCGGTAAATTTGTTAATGACTGAAACGTCTCATAGCGACTAGCAAATATCCTTATATCAATTGATTTGTCGTTGAACCTTTCTTCAATCTCTTCGATTACACTATCGCAGTATATCTTCATCCCTTTAAATGCATTTTTCTTATCTTCATCAGCAATCAGGCGCACTTCAGATGCAAACTTCTCCATTATTTCACACCGAACGCTTTTTTGTAAGTCACTATTGACGTCCCCACACTGATTTGCAATATTTTGCAGGTGCAATTTTGTTCCAGTAATTAGGGAGATGACTTTGGTCATACTAAAGTCCTTCTTTTGCAAAGCATTGCTAAGATAAGAGTACACTAAGGAGTTCATTCATTACATAACAGGTGACAAGGAAACTCTTATTTCTGATTTCAGCAAGATGCCCCTGCAAGTGATGCAAGGTCTGTCCCTTCTTTGTGGGGATAAATGCTCGCAATGACTTTAAGCTCCTGAAAACAGCATTCACTATCTTATAATGAGGATAACCATCTCACTTCAATGCATTCTGAAATCTTGAGGATTGTATCTTGATTAATGATAGAATATCATGCAAAATATTTTCTTTTTTTTGCGACTTGCTAAACAGTTTGTAAATGTCTTTCAAAATATAAAAAAAAACTTTCGACCTTTTGATTTTTATTCCTGCAGGAGGCTGCTGCCAGGGACAATATATGTGTGCTCTACAGTGTATATAGAGAACTTCTTTCTTTTTCTTACACCTCCAACTTTTCCAGTCATACTAGAAGCATCATCAAATCCAAAAGCAATAATGTTGTCATAATTTAAAATCAAGATCAGTCAGCTCCTTATCAATAGAATTTGCAATAGTTTCTGCTTTTCCAATGGGTATTTTAACAATTGACAAGAACTTTTCTACAGGATTTTTACCCTCCACTACTTTAACCATTATTCTCAGCTCCATTTCATTTCTTAAAGAAGTGCTTTATATATATATATATTATATATATATATATATATATATATATATATATATTATATATATATATATATATATAATATATATAAATATATATATATATATATAATATATATATATTTATTATATATATATATAATATATAATAATATATATTATAATATATATATATATATAATTAGTATATATATATATATAATATATAAATATATATATATATATATATATAATATATATATATATATATATATATATATATATATATATATATATAATATATTTATATAGTATAATATATATATATATATATATATATATATATATATATAATATATTATAGATATATATAATATATATATATATATAATATATATATATATATATATATATATATATAATATATATATATATATAAGATATATATATATTATAATATATATATATATATATATAATATATATATATATATAATATATATAATTATATAAATATATTATATATATATATATATATATATATATATATATATATATATATTCGTTCGTATCATTTCTTTTTGGAATTGATGATTGGTTAACATTGAGTATAATTATTTCACAGAACTTTCTGTTGTAATATATTATTTACACTTAGTTTTATATATGACAAAATTCAAAAATCAAGGATCAAATTTTAATTTTCTTTTGCAAACATGAAATTATTAAAAAAGAAATTGTTACCCCATAAATTTAAAATAATGTAAATTTTTAAAAATATTTTGAAAATTTTACATAATAAAATTATTATTATAATAATATTGTAATAAACTTGAATAAATATTAAATTTGTACATATTTAATTTGTATTTCGTTAATGTAAAACTGCTAATTGTAGTAAGCAACATTTAAATAATACACATTGCATGTGTACTTTTTGGAGCCTTTTTGTATGAGGCGTTTTTGATTTTTTATATATGTATAATCAATTTGTGTATTTTTCATTTGTATTCCTTTAATCTAAAACTGCTAACTGACGGAAGCAACATTTAAATAATACATATTTGCATGTGTTAACATTAGCTGCGTTTCCAGAAGGCCGTGTGCAAAATCAACTCGGAAAGGCTTCAAAGTGAAAAAAAAATACATTAACAGATCAGAGAATAGGAAATTTGAGTACCTGGAAACGGCCGATCGCGCCCGTCGAATCAGCTGACAATTGTAAACAATCTTATACTTATATGTATCTATTTTATGAAATGATACGATATATTAATATAACATAAAAGTTAACTAAAATCCATTGACGTTAGCAGAATAGCGAGAGTTTATTACGTGTTGCTTTACTATGCTTTCATAAATTACATATCGGTACATTTAACCTTTCTTTTACTGACAAGTTTCATAATGCTTTTCCATAACTCTTCATAACTTTTTAAAATTTTAAATTACCAAATTAAAAAACATAGATTTTCACATTTCTTTTTGTTAATCACTTTTTCAAACTTTTTGAACCGTATTGAAATAAAAGGTTAATCCTTATGAAATCACCATTTCCCTTTTGAACCTTTATCCTCTCAACAGCGACGATAAATGGGAGAAAAGGGTCGTACAATACAAAAATTCAAAATAAATAATTAATATCAATGGCTCAGAAAAATACGATGGATTACCAACAACAAAAACTTTAAAAATCGCATTTATACAAATATAGAAAATATAACCTTATATACATATATATAGAAATATAATAATAAATAGTATAATCTAAAATAATATAATAAATATAATATAATAATATTAAAATACTCATACAATAAATAATATCCTAACAATTACCATTAACGTTACAAATATTAAAAAATACTATAATACAAACACAAAAAAAACAAAACCCAAAATATATAACAAAATTAAAATAAATATAATAGAGATGGAAACAATAATATCAGAATCATCTAACGTCATCGGCAACATACAATCGGGCATATCTTTTTTAATCGTCAATCGTCATCGTCATCGCGCAATTTCGCCGATTATTTGCCGATTAATTGAACACATATTAAGAATTTTATAGAAAAACTAATTATATACAAAACGAAATAATTAATAAATAATAAATACAAAATAATAATAAACCTAATATAAAATAAAAATAAAGAAACAAAATACATTAATATTAAGAAAAAATTTATAAATTTAATAATAATAAAAAACCCAACCCCTCTCTTAATAAAATCGAATATTACAAACCCAGCCATATATTATATATATATATAATATATATATATATATATATATATATTAATATATATATAATATTATATACCCATTTTGCTATGTATGTATGACATTCCAGTTGCCTATGGTTCGCCTTTCTGTTATGCGTTCATATCCACTTTCCACACACACATCCTCACCTTCATAACACCATACTTATATCCACTACCCCTCTTCTAGACAACATCTTAGAGACATCCCTATCCTTTATATCCATACTTGTAGGGAGAAAAAATTGCCCCACATTGTATGTCCTGCGTGTCGTGGAAGCGACTTAAGGACGGTGGTAGTTAGGGTTGCTGCTATCCAAAACCACTTATCTTTTGCCAGGAGTGAAAGGCATGCCTCGGAGAAGGTCAGTGATCGCAGTAAGCGCCCTTCTAATCCTCGGCGAAAATGTATTGAATCGTATCTGTATGATGAAATAGTCCACGAAGAATAAACTGATTTAATATTGAGATAGGAATGGAGGAGAGAGTGAATATGAGAATGTATTAGAAAGGGGCAAATTTGATGGTCTACGCTGTGAAACTGAATAACAAAGTATAGAAAGGAACAGGTAAGAAAATGAGTTGGTGTTGTGTGAAAATGTGTTTGAGTAGTTGCTGTGGAAAGGAAAGAGGAGAGGGATAGAAGGATAGCAATTCTGATGAGTAAGGTTAGTAGAAGTAGAGAAGCGATGGTAGATTTTGTTGTGTGTGAAGTTAACTAGAAATAATCTAATGGTTAAGTTTAAGTTAGAAAAGTTCAAAAATTTGTGTGGTTGACGACATGATCGATCACATCTAGAGGAAACAGGTATGTTGATAAAGAGTACCGATTTCTGGGATATATCTGAATGAATGATTGGATAGGGAGAGGAATAGGAGTATTACAGATATTCAATTTTACCACATAATATCGACACATTCAAGGAATTATTTTTATTATTTTACAGGTTGTCACCACCACTCATGAGCAGAGAATTATATAAGGAGAGAAAAAGAAAAACACCAATGTGTACTACGTCAAAAGTTCACCCTCTAGGTAAATTACGAATATGAGCACAAGGCGCAGGCTTAACACGATGCACGGAGATTAAAACGTCGGAGTAGGAAAATACAGAAGATAAGAAGAGAAATATTCACCAACACAAACAGAAGGTGGTGCGAGAGACACGCAAGAGAAGCACCACAAGGCCTCAGCTAGACACTACGGACCCGCGTTAACAACATATCGTCAAACACAAAATACTAACAGATTGACGCCAGATACAGCATCCCTCTCTCGTATCCTCACACGACAGCAATCATAAAAGGCTAGTGGCTGCTTCATTACACGAGAAGATTCTACAGTATCACCATCGTGCCAACACTCTCGCCACTTGCCAACCCATAACTAAAAAAAACAAAAAAATGGTGCAAAACAAACATAATCCCATAGCCATCAAACAAAAAACGAATGTTGCATAGCTAGAAGATTTAAAAACCTTCTAAAATCATACCTGAGAAACTCTACAGCCAACACCGAAATAAGAAGGGTCAACTGTGCACACTTGAAAGATACCAGAATCTAGTTTAATAGCCTATTGCACAGTGGACTCAGACCACATGTCAGATTAATACGCAGGATAGAACACCAGGAGCCCCCACCCCCCCCAGATTACTCCGAGACAGAGCACCAGCTCACTCCATACATGGCGAGATGAGACCAATTGAATATGAGCGAACGCAAACATCGAGCAAACAGAGAGGAAGCTCTCATCACTCTAACAGAAACTTCCAGTCTTTGAGGGCCGCCTAGCTAAACACAGTAGTGAATGTGAGGTTATTACAAGACATTTTTATGTTCAATGTTTAAGAGCCAAAGTGAATGTTAATGTCAAACAGCGAGAGTCACGGACAGAACCGATCAAAAGAGACAGAGAAAGTAGAAGGATATTTTGAGGAGAAGAAGGAGATATTGTAGAGTAGGGTATTTTTTTTAAAAGAAAAATTGAAATTTCACACACAAGATTATTTCATATCCATCATTCTTCGGGTAGCTGTTGAGATATACAGTTAAGACTTAAGAGAGCAATATCGTAAGTACTTTGGGTTTTCTAAGAGCAATTGAAAAACTACTGTATGAGACTTAACCAGAGAATGAAGGGTCGAGTATATCGGAATACGAAGTTGATTAGAGTTAAGAGGGAGACACAGTAGAGACATTAATTACAAAAAAGTCCACGAAACATCAAAAAGCTAGAAGAAGATACAGACAGAAACCCTGACGCGCAACACCAAACTCACTCTCCACCAAGAAAAGAGCCTAGAAGCAAAGTCGCCCACCCTTAAATCACACAACACAGACAGCACACCTATTGAGCGATGCTCTCAAGAAAAGACTACGATATAAAGTAAAGCAAAGCAGAAGGACGGAAAAACTCCAACACGGCAGGGGGAGCTTGACCGTAGAACAAGCCCTACTACACGTCAGACGAGCAGCTCCATACAAATACCGGTGTCAATAATGCTTTGGATATTGTACAAAAGACACCACCACCCAAGTCTCCCCTGATAAGTTCACATAAAGTACGTATGAAAACCTAATAAATACGGTTAGATTAGGAAAAATGTATTATCAGCCAGTAGACTTCGTTAGACACGAGAAGCGTAACTGGCACACGATCGGAAGTCGAAGTTTCCAAGTAATGAATCTAGAAGTGAGTTAGGAGAAGGGTTTCAAGATCATTAGATAGAATACATAAGTGAGAGAGCTTACAAGATAGCGATTAGTAGTTAAAGGATATCAGGTGGCTTCACATTTTTTCGAGATAGATTGGACAATAGGACGAACTACCCAAAACTAGTAAGAAGGAAAGTGCTATAAGTATTGAGACATATGAGAAAATATAGAGTCTCAGCAGACGATACGCACTAGAAAAGAGAAGATTAGCCTATTCAGTTGAAGAGAGCACAACACAAAAAATTAAAAGGCAAAAAACACACAATGATTCAGTATAGAGAAATAGCAGCGCAGAGCAAAGGCCAGATTTAAACAGAAGTGCTAACGAGATATATAGGAAAGACTTATAGATCACAGTAAGAGAGAACCAATGGAAGTAATAATGCGCCACTCCTATTGAAGAAAGCCAAGCTGCAACGATCGAAAAGAAGTCTATTCACCAATCGACAAACGATTTCTAGACTTGAAATTCAAAATTAAAGCAAGAGCACAAAAAAAAAAAAAAAGAAAAAAAGTGAATAAAAACAGAGAACGAGAATTTTTTCCACACCCAGACTTAGGCAAGAAATGCCTAGCCTGAAATGGCCAGAGAAAAGCACAGAATATCGTAACCATTCAATTATGAAGGAAGGAAGACAGGTTACACATTAGACAGAGAAAATGATTATTGAGGAAAGAAAGTATATGCTGCACAAGAAGGAATATGAAAACCTGCTCATCCACCCTAAAAAAATCAAACAAGAAATATACAAGCTCCACTCCCTATACTCCATTTCACAATCGTTTAACATCCATTACATTAATATCACTATTGAAGAGTAAGCAACGTTGCCAATATACATCTGCAAACTTGAAACCTATAACATAAGTCCACTATGATGTCTTAAAACTATATTTTAACTATATGAGAAACAGCCACTAGACTCTAAAAGAAATTCTCCTAGGGTTCAGTTCCCAGAATTTGCTTGAACTTCAATACTTATAAGGTTTTATCTTAAATTGATTAAAACTATTATAATTATTATTATATATTATTATTATTATATATTATATATTAATTATTATTATTATAATTAACATTATATTATTATTAATATTAATTATTAAATATTAATTTATTATTATATTAATTTATTAATATTATTATTAAATATATTATTATTTTTGTCATTGTTATTTATATTATTGTATATATATATATTATATATATTATTATTATAATTATTATTATTAATTATTATTATTATTATTAATTGAGACTCTTAAAGGAATCAAAAAAATTTTTACACTAAAAAATAAAATTTCACCTTGCGGCTCCGTGATCCTTCCTGATCTACAGCGCTATTATGTAAATAAAAATATATAGATAATATTAATATAATATATATATAATTATATATATATATAAATAGTATATAATATATAGATATAGATATAAAGTAATAATATAAAACACATTAGCTGTATTTTATGTCATTACTAATAATACAACTGATAGAACTACTTATACAGAGAGAGGAGAGGAGAAAGAGTAGAAATGTAAATTTACATTTTTATTCTTCTCTTCACAAATCTCAATCATCAACTGATTAAAGCTACTCTAATTGCTTCCCATCTTTCATTTTCGATTTTCTCACTACTAGGAAAGTATACATCACGGCAACACCACATACCTCATAATTCATACCCATCACTAAACAATAAACAATAATATCTACGATAAAAAATCCATAAATTTATATATCAAGTAAGCTACTAGCTTGAACATATGACCTAAAATACGTATATATAAATATATATACATATAATAATAAAATAATTAAAATATAATAATATATAAGATAATAATATAAATATATTAGTATATAATACTGGGAAATATAATACTATACTATATATATATATATATATATATATATATTAAATCTTCTTCAATCTTACCTTCCATTTTACCCCAGACTGGGTACAAGTAAAGAGTGATCTGTCTACATTGCATAGGGAAAAGAAAGCGTAGAAGAATATGACAAAAGTCGAAAAAGAAGCCAGCCTTACCATTAATTAGTGGGAACTCGTCGCACACACCCACGATCACAGTAAAATCCACCCCTAGAAGACTCCCACGGGACCGCCGACCGGAACCCTCACTATAGGTAAATCACTCCAACAAAAAATATGAGTTACGGTGCATATCATCCCTTGGCCCACGGTAGGTGTACTAATATTAAAAACCATAATAAACATAACAACTCCATAGCTTAGGAAATAAAACTATAACCTTATTACAAACGCTACGTTCACAAATACCAAAATACTACTATATATACTACTCAATACATAACTCATATACTATAATATCATACCAGACTAATTCATCCCCAGATACAGTTATACCATAAAGTCTGTTAATGGTATATCAAAGAGTATCTCCTAACAATTCGTCTATGGGATGATCGATCTGCGTCTGCGAGGGAATAGGAAAAATGTAATGAAATCAATGGAAATATATAAAAATGAGCGTTCATACTCATACATTTAAGTCGGGTCTCATATTCAGATCGTTAAGATGCTTAGTAATGTTAAAAATCCCACATCATAATATACTTTATTACCGGAGGAAAAAGGAACATAATCCTAAGGTACTCTCACTTCAGCGTTCTTGAGAAAAACAAACCAAAAAATCTTCCTTTATGGAAATTGCGCAAAAGAGGACACTAGTAAATAACAAACATAAATTTGAGCACTATTATTGAATTTTATGTTTTATAAAGGTAGAGTCCAGAGAAGACTTTCTGCATAGTATAAAAAATGTGCTAAAAGTAGCGGAACAAAAAAATGATTGGTTAGCCAAAAAGATTAGCTTTCGTCCTTCCTAAAGGAATTCTAACAACTCCTTGAAACGTGGAACCGATTCACGAAACCGCACTTACTGGACGCAGGAAATCCAAGACTTTCTGATTGGTCCATGCTGAAATGCGTATCTGAAATTACTGGATTGAACACCACTCTCCAAAGCTCTTGACTTGTACGGTAGCCAGATCCCCACGGTCGACAAGCAATGCACGCGAACCAGGCGGCGTTAACTAGAACGTTCAACACTTACTCATCTATCTACTCCTCTATTGTTGTTACTTGTTAGTTCATTATTACTTCTTCACCACCCTCAGATTACTACATCAATTCCATTCATTTCAATGCACTATCTAATTAATAATTATCCCTAAAACTTAATTGATATTAATCATAATCTGGTAGCACTAATACATCAACATCAGTTCATCAGCTACTCTTGTAACACAAAACACAAATCTCTCTAGGAAAAGGTGGAGCTGTATTACTATAGACTTCGACTCGTCGTAAATCTTTCTTGGCATAAAACATGGCTTATAAAAAGATGTTGTATAAACTCAAAGGCACATTAATCAATTAAATCTTATACTAGTTAGAATTTCATTCCAATTCTGAATAAAACTTTTTTTCAGAATACTAAAACTATTGACGCCCAACATACACACATCTCCATCTATGTAGGCAAATAAGATTTCCATTGAGTCAAATAAAATTATATGAAAAACATTTATATTCATCTAAAAAAATGTAAACATGTGTGGACCTC